>OX421496.1:44520359-44569658 GCA_949126835.1 Anisus vortex | reverse complement strand
TTAATTTCGAATTATAACCAAAAGCAGGAGAATTCCTTACTGCCAATGATCACGTCATTGTACAAACACAGACGACGCGTTGGGGAAAAGAAATTTAGGAAGGGGGGGGGGAAGGGGCACGAGAACAATAATACTATGACAGATGTGTCAATCTGCTGGGCTATTTAACTTGTGTGTGGTAAGCACGTGTGTGTGTTTTGGAGTCATGGCGTTTTACACACAGGCTCAGTGACTCAGCAATAGTGAATGGAAGACTCCGCGTGAAGCCGTCTCACCGAGTCACAGTTGGCTATGGGCAAAAAAAAAAAAAAAAGAACTGCTAAGAATGTTAGATATTAAGAATAATAAATAGAGTAACGAACTTTTGTAACAGTGAGTTTTTTTCCACATAGAAAAACTTAGAAAAGAACAAAGACATATTAGTAAATATTTTATTGATTTAACTAGGTTCCCACCATAAAAACATAGATTATTCCAACGCACATTGGAATTCATTGTTAATTATATACGGCACAGCTCTGATGGATGCCAGACTTGAGTTTTTAGGGAAAAGTTCAAAGCTGCTGGATGTTGTGCTGGCCACACAATCCCCATCGTGTGCCGTTGCCAGGGAAACTAGTGGACGCTGCTTCACGTAGTCATTATGTTCCAACAAAAACTAAATGGATTACTTTGAACCTGGTATAACAAACAACAACAGCAACCGAGCAGGAGTGACAGCTCCAGACGTTATTCGAAACTTATTTTTGTTGGTTCTTTCGTTGCTTATTGTTTCCGGTCGACCTATTACATTTTTTAAAGGTAGGTCACGTGTCTTTCAGAATGCACAACATTAGGATCAACTTTCATGAAAACGTACACATACACACACATACAAACACACACATAGAACTGGTAGAACTTTGGTGTTTTGAACGCTTAAGTGTAGAAAATCAATGAGGGTCGCCTTGACCCGCGACTCTTTCTCCCCGAGTGGCATCCGGGCATGGAATGGGTTGCCTGAACAAAACCATGGAAAACCAGTAACTAAACATTATTTAAACACTTATAAAAATGCGAGACTAGACTCAAACCGTGTTTGAGCGTAGGACGCAATAATCTTCTTTCTAGAAGGAGCGTCTGTATTTTATAAGATAATATTAGGAATAAAGGACAAAGATTTAAAAAACAATCAACCAGGTAATAAGGCCGCTATCATGCACGTGGCGTCACGCAGTTATGACGGTTGGTGTGGGGAACGGGGCGTTGGGGCGCGGATATGATTGGCGATGTTGGAATAGTTTGTGACAAAGGACTGTGTGAGCAATAAAGCATGAAAAGCGAAGGGGGGTGGGGGGGTGTGCTTGCGTCATACAATACACGATCGTGTGTTTCAAGTTTCAATATCGCTCCTGTGTTGGTGATGGTTCCTAATACATGACGAGGGCTGAATTGTGTTTAATTAAAACGCCATGGTGTGGGTGTTTAACAAGTGCAATGTGTTTAATTAATACGCGGCGTGTCTTACTAATGTCAATATGTGTCTTTGATTGGTGCGTAATGTGTTAAATTATTTGTAAGGCGTTTAATTAGTTACAAATATAATTAATTAATGTTTAAAACAGATATTTTTAGTTTGAACTTGACCAGATATTTTAAAAATTCAACAGCTATTTGAAATCACGAATGTACGACCATAAAATGAAGTTTCATACAATATAAAAAAATAAATAATTTTAGCCTTCGTTATAAAAGCAGTGACAATTTAATACGTAATAATCAAAGACAATTTCCAGCGAAATGTAACCAAAACAAAAAGCGCGACGTCGTATGCGGACAACTTCCACATCTGCAAGTCACCCGTACCAGTATCTATTAGATTAGTGAAAACAAAGATTCAATTTCAGAAAGAAAAAAAAAAGAGCTTGTGTAAGAAATGACTCACTCTTCAAGGTCTATGACTTCTCAATACTTCTCTAAACTAGACAAAGAGATGATGAGAAAAAAAGAAAAGAGTTAAGCGAGACTCAGCGAAATCATTGGCCAAAGTTGTTACGGACTATATGCTTTCGAAAAGGTCTTCAGATGGTCTCGAAGACAAAACTAAAAACTGGGGAAAATTTTGGCTGGGGGGGGGGGGGGGGGGGGGGCGGGGGCTGTCCACCAACGGAAGGCACACAAAAATAAATACTGCCCATCCGGTCAATTGCTCCAAAAAATGCCGTGTTCAGATTTAGAGGGGGGCGGGGTGCGGTTAAAGAATGGGATGGGGAGGAAAAAAGGGGTGTTTAGATGAAAGATGTGTTGAACAACAAAAAAAAGGCAACTGACTGAGGGGGACAGGCCCAGATGTTGGCCGAAAGCAACAGAGGTTAGCGGATGCGGGAAAAGGGTGGGGGGAGCACGGATTGGTGTGTGTGTAAGGGGGGGGGGGTGAGTTATGATTCATTCAAACCCCCAGGTCTATTGTTCGTGTCACGTGCACAGATATAGTCTCAGAGAGAGGGAGAGAGAGAAAGAAAGACCGGAGTGCCGAGTAGGGGAATAGGTGGGTGGAGGAAGAGAAAGAGAGAAGATGGCTGCAGCAGTGTAAGTTGTGTGAATGAAAGAGTCACAATGAAGAGAAAGAGAGAAGATGGCTGCAGCAGTGTAAGTTGTGTGAATGAAAGAGTCACAATGAAGAGAAAGAGAGAAGATGGCTGCAGCAGTGTAAGTTGTGTGAATGAAAGAGTCACAATGAAGAGAAAGAGAGAAGATGGCTGCAGCAGTGTAAGTTGTGTGAATGAAAGAGTC
Source organism: Anisus vortex (assembly GCA_949126835.1). Lineage (NCBI taxonomy): Eukaryota > Metazoa > Mollusca > Gastropoda > Planorbidae > Anisus > Anisus vortex. The sequence goes on along the minus strand of OX421496.1, from coordinate 44,566,886 downwards.
ACCATGAAGAGAAAGAGAGAAGATGGCTGCGGCAGTGTAAGTTGTGTGAATGAAAGAGTCACCGTGAAGAGAAAGAGAGAAGATGGCTGCAGCAGTGTAAGTTGTGTGAATGAAAGAGTCACAATGAAGAGAAAGAGAGAAGATGGCTGCAGCAGTGTAAGTTGTGTGAATGAAAGAGTCACAATGAAGAGAAAGAGAGAAGATGGCTGCAGCAGTGTAAGTTGTGTGAATGAAAGAGTCACAATGAAGAGAAAGAGAGAAGATGGCTGCAGCAGTGTAAGTTGTGTGAATGAAAGAGTCACAATGAAGAGAAAGAGAGAAGATGGCTGCAGCAGTGTAAGTTGTGTGAATGAAAGAGTCACAATGAAGAGAAAGAGAGAAGATGGCTGCAGCAGTGTAAGTTGTGTGAATGAAAGAGTCACAATGAAGAGAAAGAGAGAAGATGGCTGCAGCAGTGTAAGTTGTGTGAATGAAAGAGTCACAATGAAGAGAAAGAGAGAAGATGGCTGCAGCAGTGTAAGTTGTGTGAATGGAAGAGTCACAATGAAGAGAAAGAGAGAAGATGGCTGCAGCAGTGTAAGTTGTGTGAATGAAAGAGTCACAATGAAGAGAAAGAGAGAAGATGGCTGCAGCAGTGTAAGTTGTGTGAATGGAAGAGTCACAATGAAGAGAAAGAGAGAAGATGGCTGCAGCAGTGTAAGTTGTGTGAATGAAAGAGTCACAATGAAGAGAAAGAGAGAAGATGGCTGCAGCAGTGTAAGTTGTGTGAATGAAAGAGTCACAATGAAGAGAAAGAGAGAAGATGGCTGCAGCAGTGTAAGTTGTGTGAATGAAAGAGTCACAATGAAGAGAAAGAGAGAAGATGGCTGCAGCAGTGTAAGTTGTGTGAATGAAAGAGTCACAATGAAGAGAAAGAGAGAAGATGGCTGCAGCAGTGTAAGTTGTGTGAATGAAAGAGTCGCAATGAAGAGAAAGGGAGAAGATGGCTGCAGCAGTGTAAGTTGTGTGAATGAAAGAGTCACAATGAAGAGAAAGAGAGAATATGGCTGCGGCAGTGTAAGTTGTGTGAATGAAAGAGTCACAATGAAGAGAAAGAGAGAAGATGGCTGCAGCAGTGTAAGTTGTGTGAATGAAAGAGTCACAATGAAGAGAAAGAGAGAAGATGGCTGCAGCAGTGTAAGTTGTGTGAATGAAAGAGTCACAATGAAGAGAAAGAGAGAAGATGGCTGCAGCAGTGTAAGTTGTGTGAATGGAAGAGTCACAATGAAGAGAAAGAGAGAAGATGGCTGCAGCAGTGTAAGTTGTGTGAATGGAAGAGTCACAATGAAGAGAAAGAGAGAAGATGGCTGCAGCAGTGTAAGTTGTGTGAATGAAAGAGTCACAATGAAGAGAAAGAGAGAAGATGGCTGCAGCAGTGTAAGTTGTGTGAATGAAAGAGTCACAATGAAGAGAAAGAGAGAAGATGGCTGCAGCAGTGTAAGTTGTGTGAATGGAAGAGTCACAATGAAGAGAAAGAGAGAAGATGGCTGCAGCAGTGTAAGTTGTGTGAATGAAAGAGTCACAATGAAGAGAAAGAGAGAAGATGGCTGCAGCAGTGTAAGTTGTGTGAATGGAAGAGTCACAATGAAGAGAAAGAGAGAAGATGGCTGCAGCAGTGTAAGTTGTGTGAATGGAAGAGTCACAATGAAGAGAAAGAGAGAAGATGGCTGCAGCAGTGTAAGTTGTTTGAATGGAAGAGTCACAATGAAGAGAAAGAGAGAAGATGGCTGCAGCAGTGTAAGTTGTGTGAATGGAAGAGTCACAATGAAGAGAAAGAGAGAAGATGGCTGCAGCAGTGTAAGTTGTGTGAATGAAAGAGTCACAATGAAGATAAAGAGAGAAGATGGCTGCAGCAGTGTAAGTTGTGTGAATGAAAGAGTCACAATGAAGAGAAAGAGAGAAGATGGCTGCAGCAGTGTAAGTTGTGTGAATGAAAGAGTCACAATGAAGAGAAAGAGAGAAGATGGCTGCAGCAGTGTAAGTTGTGTGAATGGAAGAGTCACAATGAAGAGAAAGAGAGAAGATGGCTGCAGCAGTGTAAGTTGTGTGAATGAAAGAGTCACAATGAAGAGAAAGAGAGAAGATGGCTGCAGCAGTGTAAGTTGTGTGAATGGAAGAGTCACAATGAAGAGAAAGAGAGAAGATGGCTGCAGCAGTGTAAGTTGTGTGAATGGAAGAGTCACAATGAAGAGAAAGAGAGAAGATGGCTGCAGCAGTGTAAGTTGTGTGAATGGAAGAGTCACAATGAAGAGAAAGAGAGAAGATGGCTGCAGCAGTGTAAGTTGTGTGAATGGAAGAGTCACAATGAAGAGAAAGAGAGAAGATGGCTGCAGCAGTGTAAGTTGTGTGAATGGAAGAGTCACAATGAAGAGAAAGAGAGAAGATGGCTGCAGCAGTGTAAGTTGTGTGAATGGAAGAGTCACAATGAAGAGAAAGAGAGAAGATGGCTGCAGCAGTGTAAGTTGTGTGAATGAAAGAGTCACAATGAAGAGAAAGAGAGAAGATGGCTGCAGCAGTGTAAGTTGTGTGAATGAAAGAGTCACAATGAAGAGAAAGAGAGAAGATGGCTGCAGCAGTGTAAGTTGTGTGAATGAAAGAGTCACAATGAAGAGAAAGAGAGAAGATGGCTGCAGCAGTGTAAGTTGTGTGAATGGAAGAGTCACAATGAAGAGAAAGAGAGAAGATGGCTGCAGCAGTGTAAGTTGTGTGAATGGAAGAGTCACAATGAAGAGAAAGAGAGAAGATGGCTGCAGCAGTGTAAGTTGTGTGAATGGAAGAGTCACCATGAAGAGAAAGAGAGAAGATGGCTGCAGCAGTGTAAGTTGTGTGAATGAAAGAGTCACAATGAAGAGAAAGAGAGAAGATGGCTGCAGCAGTGTAAGTTGTGTGAATGAAAGAGTCACAATGAAGAGAAAGAGAGAAGATGGCTGCAGCAGTGTAAGTTGTGTGAATGAAAGAGTCACAATGAAGAGAAAGAGAGAAGATGGCTGCAGCAGTGTAAGTTGTGTGAATGAAAGAGTCACCAGGAAGAGAAAGAGAGAAGATGGCTGCAGCAGTGTAAGTTGTGTGAATGGAAGAGTCACAATGAAGAGAAAGAGAGAAGATGGCTGCAGCAGTGTAAGTTGTGTGAATGAAAGAGTCACAATGAAGAGAAAGAGAGAAGATGGCTGCAGCAGTGTAAGTTGTGTGAATGAAAGAGTCACAATGAAGAGAAAGAGAGAAGATGGCTGCAGCAGTGTAAGTTGTGTGAATGGAAGAGTCACAATGAAGAGAAAGAGAGAAGATGGCTGCAGCAGTGTAAGTTGTGTGAATGGAAGAGTCACAATGAAGAGAAAGAGAGAAGATGGCTGCAGCAGTGTAAGTTGTGTGAATGGAAGAGTCACAATGAAGAGAAAGAGAGAAGATGTCTGCAGCAGTGTAAGTTGTGTGAATGAAAGAGTCACAATGAAGAGAAAGAGAGAAGATGGCTGCAGCAGTGTAAGTTGTGTGAATGAAAGAGTCACAATGAAGAGAAAGAGAGAAGATGGCTGCAGCAGTGTAAGTTGTGTGAATGAAAGAGTCACCATGAAGAGAAAGACAAGGGAAAACACAATTTGCATGGAACTGGGTAGGGACGCAGGAACTTTGTTATTTTAAACTTTAAAACTTGGCAGGGGCGTAGATAGGATATTTTGCGCCCGGGGGGGGGGGGGAGAATTTTAAAACTGGCATCCCGGCCCCCTCACCCCCTGTTCAATCACGATGGACTAAATGTGACGTTGCAAGCTTCGTTTTGGCGCCCCTTGATCTTGGCACCCGGGGACATACATACATAATCCCCCCCCCTCCATTTAGCTACGCCCCTGCCTGTCAATGGGGAAGGGCTGGGAACCAAAACAGGCGGGCGGTAGAAGGGGGTGTCATAACGTAAGATGATTAATTTGTTTGGACGTTACTGATGTGTGACTAGGATTTGGGGAGGGGGGGGCAGCTAGTAACGCCGTGAAAGTGTGTTTATTATGCACAGCAAGCGTGCTTGTGTGTGTGTGTGTGTGATCAGGCTGAACGGTGAAATCGATATCATGCACGTGTCAACGAAGTGTGACCGGTGTGGGAGGGGGGACTTTGCGCGGTGACGTGGTCGCGCCATGTTTGGTCGCGATTTGTTGAAGCTGAGTGCTTGGTTGTAATAAACATGGTGACGAAGTGTCTGTGATGTCGCAAAGCTAGGGAGAGAGAGGGCGTTCTGACCAGGTTTTGACGACGCGCTGCCACCAAAAGACCGCCATGCCACACTTCATTCATTTGGGAACATACAATATATACGCTTTGCACTATTGTACACGCATTAGTCTAATAATAGTATAGTAGAGTATTCCCGTCGCAACAAATTGATCCTCGGGGCCTGTGAGGCGGCGTTCACCAGTTTCTTGGGCCAGGACATATTAGGAGATTGTGTGACCAGCACAATGCTCGGTCACTGTATCAGAGCTGAGTAAACTACGGGAGACACCCTTGCCCCTGGGCCAGGTAGAAAAGTCGCAGCCTTCACCAGGATTCGAACTCAGGACCTTTGGTATGCCACGCAAACTCGCTGCGGGCTCGGCCACCGTGCCAAGCTGCTGCTTGTCAAAATAAAAAAAAAATGCATGTGTAAATATGCCTAAAGAATGCACACACAAACACACACACAAACACACACACAGATAGATGCACAGCGCTCTATTTGCTCAAACGCATTTTGAGACTTTAAACAATGAGTCATCGGGCTATCACTGACGTCAATGCTACGCCCCCCCCCGCCCCGCACCTCCCGGGCATTCCCTCTCCGGAGATGCACCCTTTTTAAATACCCTACCACGCCCCCCTCCAAACCTTATGATTTATCCTCCTCTCTCAGAATGTAATCAAATTAATAAACGCTCAGGTATCATCAAAGAACACAAAGAAAAAATTGAGGCGGATGCCAAGTTTACACTCTCTTTCTCTCTATCTCCCTCGCTCTTTCTCTCCCTACCTGTCTATTGAGGTTAAATACCCACACGTGTATACATTGTAGAGGTCAATCCTTCAAAGTTCTTCCTCCCTTCCGCGCCCTTTCCTTCCCCACCCTTTACTGTCAGTCGTTTTTTATATATTTTTGTGTTGTTGTTTAATTCTAGCACAAACAAGATGCCCAGTGTGTACACAATGTGTACTTGTACACGCCCATTAAAAGCCCCCCACCTTCTTTGAAATCTGAATATAAACACCCCCACAGCGGGCGGTAGCCCGGGCGCCACAGCGCGCCACCCAAAACATAAACACCAGAGTCCTCCAATAACCCATTTTCCTTTCTCAATATTTACGAAGATCTTTTTTTTTTTTTAATGTTTTAAGTGCGGAGGTAGTGGAAGCGGAGTCAACTCGGGGATATTTTTTGGCACCCCGTGAAGGGCGCTGACCAGAGTTTAACCCCTACATTGATTATTTTGACGCAGCCATAGTTTTTAAAAAAATCGGTTACCCAGCATGCGCACAATGGCGTATAGTTGAACAGTGCTATTTCCTTGGGTTTGCACACATCAAATGCAGTCAAATAATGTTCCTTATCATTTATAATCATTTATATTACTTACGCTGCGTCTATAAAGAAGATTATTGCGTCTAACGCTCACCCGTGGTCTGAGTCTAGTCCTGCATTTTGATTACCGTTAAGTTTACTGGTTTTCCTGGTTTGTTCAAGCTACCCCTTCCATGCCCGAATGCCACTCGGGAAGTAAGAGTGCTTATGTGCATCTGTTAACGCTTAAGGGATAAGGAAAGTGTTTTTGTTCTAATGTTTATCTGATCATCGCAACATGTTGTTATTGTGTTGTATTTCTAAATTAGAATTTAATGCATTATGTATTATTACTTTTTTGCCTTTCTCTCCTGACTCTCCTCTAGTGTTTCCTGTGAAATAATAATATTCTTAACCTAACAAACCCGAACACTTCGTAACCATCAGTCAAGCGGAACAAGATTACGTTTCGCTACCCAAATCGTCTGCTAGTTTTTTTTTCCCCCATCTAATTACCGAAACGAGACGGTTTAAAAAAAAAAGTGTACGTTTTAAATAATAATAATTAGCTGTAAAAGGGGTTAAGTAGTTAGAAGAAAAAGGACAGTGATAAACTTACCAGATTACAAGTTAAAACTCTCCCAAGAAATGTCTGGCGCGGTTAGTTTCAATTGAACGAAACAAAAAGAACAAAAAAAAAATGGCTTCGGCCTTGAAACCTGAAATGTAAAAGCATGACGAGTAAAGATGCCAGCTACACGCGCGAGAGTTGAGAGAGGGAGAAGGAAAGGGTTGTAGGGGGAGGGAAGGGTGGGTTTAGGACGCGCAGACGGGAAATATGCATCGACAGAAATTGAAGTTGTTGGCTATTTTTAGAACTGTCATCGCGTGCTGCGAAATAAAAAAAAAAAAGGGAGAATTGATTCAGAAATAACGCATATACTTTGCACTAACCTTTAGAGACATATAATGTGTGAGTTTCTATGTGTATACAATAGGCCCTATGTGGCAATTCGTTTCATTGTATTAAGAGTGCGTTTGCAGTGTTATATGTGTGTTTCTGTATGAGTATAATGTATGTTTGAGCAAATCTGTGTGCATATACATGTCTTTGGGTTTGTGATAATGTATTGAGTGTGCATTTACATTCTTACCTGTATATGTGTGTGTGTTTGTGTGTGTATTTATGTGTATTTCTGCTTGTGTATCTGTGGTTTCTGTTGTTTCAGTGTGTCTATTGTGTCTATGTGAGTCTATGTGTGTCTATGTGTGTCTATGTGTGTCTATGTGTGTCTATGTGTGTCTATGTGAGTCTATGTGTGTTTATATGTGTCTATGTGTGTATATGTGTGCATTTGTGTGTATCTGTGGTTTCTGTGTGTGTAAATGTGTGTATATGTATGAATATGTGTGTATCTGTGTGTCTGTTTGTATCTGTGTGTTTGAGAAGTTGCGTATAGATTTTTTATTTGCAATGTTAAACTTTGATCAAGCGTAAAAGCCACACAAAGATTATTTTGGTCACGGCTGTAAAAAAAACAACAACTAAGCATAGCTTTTTTTTTTTGTTCGAAGGGTTGTCACTCTGTTTTGCAAATGCAGTGTAACAATCAAAACGCATTAGATTTATCTCCCCCGCCCCCCTGTAAAAAAATAATTACTATTACACCAATTTTAAATTATTGCCATCATTTATTATAGCATTAGGGATTGTATACGGATAACATACTGGGCAAATTTGTGTAGGAAAATGTTGTGGTCCAGAGACAAAGTGTGGAATTTCAATCTGGCAGCGTCTTGTTGAAATCCGTTAAACCCGTTAGGATTTATACATTTCTAAACGCATTGGTCTTTATCCTTTGTTTTAAAAAAGAAATAAACAAAGAATCCGTTAATGACTATTGGTTCATACATCTAATGAAGCAGTGTTATTTTTCCGTAGGCACGGCATGCAAAGGAAACTGTGTGGCCAGTACAATGCGCCAAATGCCCCTTTCAGTCCACAACGGTTATCCGGTATCTTCCAGAACCGGTAACACAGGGGCACCTTGAAATAAATGTAAATGCGATTAGACATTGTGTTGGTCACACAATCTTCTCGTGTGCCGTATACAACGAAACTTGTGAACTCACTCTTCGCCACCCATTTTGTAACAAAGAGATTAAAAAAATAGAATTTCATATTATTTTTTTTTACGATTGTGGATTGATAACTTTCCCCAACAACAATACCTAGAAACGAATGATGGTAGTAAGTGATGGTAGTAAGTGATGGTAGTAAGTGATGGCGGTGAGTGATGGTATACCATAGCTCGTTAAAATATGACGCAAAGTACGTGGAAATCTAAATTTAAAATCTGTCACCACGCCCAATGATCCTATCCCAGGGCAGGAGAAAAATTCCATGTGCCTCCTGTCCATAATATCAGCCTCTCGCATAATCTTCCAATCTGCCCACAAAACGAAAGGGGCGATAATTCACCTTCTCATCTTCTCATCGCTAATGAAGTCCACGCAGTCAGCCCACTTCATACTTGTGCTTGTAAGGGGCGGTAAGTCAGTGGGTAATAATAACCGTATGAACGAATGCTTGTGAAAACCTCAAGGGGCCACAGTATTGTCTAGGACAGACCCAGGTGGGCCACCCAGATTAACAGGAGTGGTGGGCTTAGCATGCTGCATTCCCGTGCCCCCAATGTTTTAAAAAGACCACAAAAAAAAAGAAAGATAAGTGAACATTGTGAACTCGTTTGAGACCAGCTATTGTTGAAAAGGAGAATTGAATTACAATGAGAATAGTAGATTAACCCTTACAGTCCCAGGCGCGTATATAGCGGAACTGAAGGCAGCATAGATAGAAGTAGGTCGCGGTACGGGAAGGGTTAAAAGTAAAAATGGGCTAGAAAAGGGTTAACGTGAAGGATACTCTAATAAGAAGTCAGCCCGGGGGTGGGGAAGGGGGGGGGAGGAAGCATGTGTAGACAGTGGCCGAGCATCTGCGCGTTCGAATGGCATTCCGAAGGTTCTGGGTTCGAATCCTGGTGAAGGTTTGTATTTTTTTCCCGGGACTAGAGGGTGTCCCTGAGTCTACCTATCTCTGATGGGTACCTGACATTAGTTAAGGTAAACGAAACACGTCTGGGCATTGTTTTGGCCACACATCCCCTAGTATGCCTTGGCCACAGAAACTAGTGAACGCTGCTTCACCGGCACTATGATCAATTTTTGGGTCCGAAGGGATACTTTACTTTTAAACCTACTTTATTTCTATTAGAGTGAGACAGATTAGAGAGAAAGAAAGAGAGAGATAGGGAGAGAGGGGGAGACCTCTTAAAGAATCAAGTCATATTCATCTTCGATATCAACTCCTATTGGTGTTCAATATAAATACGATTTTTTGATGGTTAGGATTCGGGACAGTGGTATTCGGTGTCGAAATGGTGGCCTTTGCGCTAACAACATGAGAACCTTCGAAGAGAACAATGTTTTGTCTTCATGGAGAAAAATTGGACTTAGACGAACTGAGAGGGAGGTTGACCCGGAAGAAATGTTCGAGAAGGTGTGGCAGCTTACATTCAGAACATTCTTTCTTTTTTCTCTTCCACTCGTTTTTTTCTTCTTGGAAACTCCAGCACTCATTCATTTGACACACACAAACACATACACACACACACACACATACACACATACACACACACACACGTGGTTGAGGAGTGGGAGTGAACGGGAGGGAGACTGAGAGAACAGTTGCGTGCGCGGTGTATTACTCACCCCCGTCTGTTTCCCTTTCTCATCCTTTCCTCCCCACTATCCCATCGCTACCCCCCCCCGTCCTCTCTTCCACCCCCCCACCTCCGCTCCACCCGGACCTTTCATCGACCCAGGTGCGAGATACAAAAGGGCCGTTGTACACCCGAGGTCTGAGGTTGTGAGTGAGACTCCTGGTAAGTGATACGGTCACGTGGGAGACAGAGAGACAGAGAGAGAGTGAGAGAGAGTGAGAGAGACAGAGAGAGACAGAGAGTAGTAGTAGAGCTAAGACAAATCTAATGAGAGATTCCATAAGGTAGGGAAAGGTTGATTGATGTTAAATAAAAAAAAACAGACTCTCTCATTCAGACCAATTAAAAATGAAATCAGCTCACTTCCTCTGCCACCAATTAATTGAAAGAAAAGAAAAAAACAGTAGTAGGCTACAGTTTTAATTGAGGAAAAAGTTTGGATTTAGGTTCGAAGACCTCACACACACTTAGCAGTAGCGTAGCCAGGGGGGGGGGGGGGGAGCAGGGGAACGGCCGACCCCCCCTACGACCATTTTGAAAGAAAAAGGGCCTTTTCGGGGAAAAAAAACAAGCCACGAAGCATAATTTATGCTGTTTCAATTTTTCTTCTTTAAATTGCATTTCAACAATTTAATTTATTACAATCATTTTGAATCATTCAGCGTGCCAACAGCGTGAAAGTCGAACTGATCAACTACATTTTTTTATAAGACAATTTATTTAGTGCCGTAGCAAGACCAAAAGAAACGGAGCTTAATAGAGAAAATCATTAAAACGTTTTATATTTCATAAAAATTAACCTGTTTGTTATTATCAGTTTAAAAAATCCATTCGTAGCTAATACACAATTTCATTACTCAACTTACACATCAATAGTAATCAACATTAACATTAAATTTAGTTGTCAAGGAATTATTCTAGTAATAGAGATAAATAATGTCTTTCATGTTTGATCTCAGAATAACTGAGATTTAATAACATATTATTTTAATACGGAGGCAAGATAGTCAGAAGAATTACAATTACAAGGAAGAGATACAAAATAATCATACAAACTGGGTAGTTATTTTAATGTTTAAAAATGTACATTCTTTAGTCATAAAATATTTATATAATTTTCAACTGTCATGTGTCATTTGATCATTTTAGAGTTATACATTGTAAGACATTAATTTATTTAAAAGAAACAAAAAAGAAACATATTAGGAATATTAATGTAAAGAAAACGGGTTAATTACCTCCCTTAAAGTAAATTCTCCAAATTTGATGCTAGTGATTACAAACAAGTTAATTGTTTTAATATAACCAGTGTACTTCTGAAAATGCTCATCTATCTTAACTTGCCTTAAATTAGAGAAAGAGTTAAATGTTTTGATATTGATTTCATGGAAAGATATGCCCAGTTATAATGCAAATCTATTCCAGTTGCCCAACACTTCAAGTGCTTTTGGACCCAGTCGTGTAAATGGAAGTTTAACTCACTAAAACGTGTCGCCAAGTCATACAGAAACATTGGCTTCAACAGTTAGTTCTCCTCATTCAATAACATATTATTTTTTCTCCATTAAGATACATCTTAATTGCTTCCAGGCAAGAAAAGAATATATCCTAGACTTTACCTATAGGCCTACTCCGTATGACTTTCTTCTAGAAGAGAATTTAGAAACTATACAATTGTCTATCTTAACAATAGATTCAATCACAGCTTGCAAGTCTAATGATGGGAGCTTTGCAAACAAAGATTCCTGAGCAAAAACAGTCGACGTCCAGTGTGATTCCCATGTAGTTCGCCATGCAGCGTGCAGCACGCACTAATTATGCTGAAATATATTGTTTTAACTTGCATTAAACAATATTCTTGGAGGTCTTTCGCGTGCCACTGAAAATCGTTCTGCGTGCCAAAACTGGCACGCGTGCCTTATCTGGCACGCGTGCCTTAGGTTGCCGACCCCTGCTATGGAGCGTTCGCGTTTATTCTATAAATACTTTTCGATACTAAATGTTAATCCCGAAAATGAGCAGTAGATGCAATCAATTTTGTAGAAATTCCCATCGCTATTAGCTGCTAGAAAAAGAATGGTGAATGGTTAAATAAAAACTGCAGTATTATACAGTGTGTGTATCCTGAGGCACAATGTTTTCTTATAACACTTGATACGTACGAATTCTTAGTTATTCTTAGATATTAATCTGGAAAAATAGCTAAAGGTGGGGCCTTTTTCCTAAAATTTCGCTCCCCCAAGCGTCAAAACCTGGCTACGCCACTGACACTTAGCCCAAACAAGTTTTTTTTTTAAGAAGAAAATATATGGGTTAAGCTTATATAGTTTAAATTTAAGAAGATGTGTAGGGTTAAGGTTCCAATTATCTATATTCTGTTTCTGTAGGCTATAATCTACATTCTGTATGTTCTATATTCTGTAGGCTATGTTCTATATTCTGTATGCTCAATATTTTGTGTGATCTATATTATGTATGATCTATATTATGTATGATCTATATTCTGTATGTTCTATATTCTGTATGATCTATATTCTGTATGATCTATATTCTGTATGATCTATATTCTGTATGATCTATATTCTGTATGATCTATATTCTGTATGATCTATATTCTGTATGATCTATATTCTGTATGATCTATATTCTGTATGATCTATATTCTGCATGATCTATATTCTGTATGATCTATATTCTGTATGATCTATATTCTGTATGATCTATATTCTGTATGCTCTATATTCTGTGTAATCTATAGGCCTATTCTGTATGTTATATATTATGTATGATATATAATATCCCTCCTGACAATATTTCTACGGCCATACGAACACATTCGATTGACTGCAAAGATGCCCATCCCTTTTCCCTTTTTAAAAAATAAAATTAACCCTTCCCGTACCGACCTACTTCTATCTATGCTGCCTTCAGTTCCGCTATATACGCGCCCGGGACTGTAAGGTTTAAGAAGTGTAAAAAATCCGCCATAGTTAAAAGCAAAAAGTAATTCACGAAGGATACAAAAAGAAACCCATTCTAAAAGAAGAAAAAAAAGTTAAATAAATACAGACTTAGTTGATCTATAAAACCAACAGACGACAGAGACTATAGCGCTAAGCGGCTTATGACAGAACAAAGTTTAAATAATACAAAGAAAAACACAATAATAACTTAAACTTTTATATATATTTTATAGTGAAAAATTGTTTTTCTTTTATAGGTCAGTGCTTTTTTTGGTTAATTTTTTTTTATTTTAGCAGTAAAACTATTTAAAAAAATATATTTATGTCAGTGATTGTTGACCGTTTGACCTTAATTTAACACTGGCAGGTATCCGGTTCTAGCCAAATCTTGAAACCAATGGTGTAGCGGAGAGTTTTCCAAAGGCAGTACCGCGACCGGTTTGGGGCCGCACAAAAAATAAAGTTACCGGATTCGCAATCTGCAGAAAAAGAAAAATGAATACCTTGATCCAATTTATCGAAATAAATCCAGATCTATACCAGTTTATTTGATCCCGAGTGGTCATTTTGTGATACAAGTAGTGTAGGCCCCTAACCCGATTTTATATACAGTCATAGGCTTCATTTCTATTAAAACATGAATCTATTAATATAATTTATGCGGAACAGCTCCCTAAAATGCTCTTCAAACCTGCCGCCCCGCTTCCCTCCTGTAGCCTACCACTCCACCTGGTCAGTCACGTGGCCCTCATAAAGCTACTTTCAATGACAAACTGTATGGTGGACTGGAACAACTAACAGCCACGGCGCAGTTCATTACAACTATTGGACTTGTTGTCCGAATCCACAAATGTATACATGAAAAATAATAAACTGCTACTTGAATAGGTGCGTCTTCAGCCAGCTCCTGAAGGTGTCGAAGCTAGGGCTCTGGCAAAGTTGTAGTGGGAGGTGATTCCAGGCGGTCGGGCCCAGATATGAGAATGCTCGTTGGCCAGCGGAAACTAGCTTCACACGAGGCATCTGAAGAGTTTGTGTATCAGAAGCCGAGCTGAGTGGACGGAATTGTGTGTAGAGCTCGAGACAGGAGCGAAGGTAGTCCGGGATAGAGTCGTTTAGGCACTTGTAACAGAGAGAAGTTAGCTTGCAGGAGTTCCGGTGGATAATGGGTAGCTAGTGCAGAGATCGAAGCAGAAGAGTAGTATGAGTCGACTTCTTCTATGGACCAGTCTGGCAGCACAGTTTTGAACACGTTGGCGGCCCTGAAGGGAGGAGGCCGAGAGGCCAGCTAAAAGCGAATTTCAATAATCCAAGCGGTCGAAAAGGAGAGAGATGACAAGCTTCACACAAGCTTCCTTGGTAAGATAGCGACGGATGGCGGCACTACGACACATGTGGAAGAAGCAGATTTTGGTAAGGAAGGAGATGTGAGTCCAGATAGACGCCCAGGCTATTGACAGTAAAGCACTGTTGCGTCAGCCAGCTGAAGATCGGACGCAGTGAGGGACACGACCCTATGTCTCGTATATTACAGACGCTACTTCTATAAAAAAGATTATTGCATCATACGCTCATCCGTGGTCTGAGTCTAGTCTTGCATTTTGTTTAGTGCTCTAAATTATGTCAATTACTGGTTTTTCTGTGTTTTTTTTTTCAGGCAACCCATTCCAATGCTCGGATGCCACTCGGGAAGAAAGAGTAGGATACTTATATGCATTTGTTCTCGCATTTTGTTTATCTGAGCATAGCAACGGGTTGTTATTGTGTTGTAGGCCTATTTCTAAATTTTATTTTAATGCCTTACTACTTTACTCTTTGCCATTCTGTCCTCTAGTGTTTCTAGGTTCAGTGATTCAACTATGGTCAGTTGTGAATATTCACTAGTAAAGAACCTTATTGCAGCTCTGGTATGATTTGACTTCAACCCATAACTATATTAGCCATAAGACTTGGTAACATAGCCTACACTTTGAAAATAACAAACAACAACGGCGAACTACGGTCGGTTTGTCAGCTGATTCAATTAAGATAAGGCAAGACTAGACTCGGACCACGGATGAGCGTAGGACGCAATAATCGTCTTTATAGAAGAAGCGTCTGTAATGTATAAGATAAGGCAAGACTAGACTCGGACCACGGATGAGCGTAGGACGCAATAATCTTCTTTATAGAAGAAGCGTCTGTAATTGTAATGTATAAAATAAAATAAGATTAGCACTTCCCTCATCAGCACTTCTTCTCGCCAGTTCTACTGCAACTGGTACTTTTAGCATTTTAATTTTTTGCTTTGTTCCATCAGCATCACTAGCCTTCGTAGAGTTAATCAGGCACAGATTGCCCCCCCCCCCCCCCCCAATTTAAAGCCGCCCTTGCACAATAATGTGGGCGTAATGGAATCATGACACTTCAAGGTCGCATTCTGCAGCAAGTGCAAGGGGAAGTAAGAGCACGTTGACATAATGCGCGCGCATGCAAGTGCATTTTCTTAAAACATCACGTTTCTGTAATTATGATAATGGGAATAATACATAGTATAAACAACAAAATTATAAACAAACAACATAAAGTGCAACAAAATAACAACATAAACACTTACTTGACTTTGATAACACTGGCCTCAATAATTGTATTTCCAGTGATAAGTCAACAAAAGCTGATAAATAAACAAGGAGTTGATCCGAAACTTGAGATAACAGACTATACTATCCCTTTAGTCTTAGCAGTAAAAAAAAAAAAACTCCCCAAAAAAAACACCAAAATACAGTTTACGGTGAAAAAAATCAACACAAAAAACAAAGCAAACCAGATCTATGGCAAAAAAAAATTATAGTTTTCCGCCTGACGGATGAATAGTTTTCTCTTTTTCTCAGATTTTGAGTTTCAATAAATAAATATAAAAAAATCCACAACAACCAACAACACTACACAAAAAAAACTTAGACGTATTTGTTTCAATCCGTTAAGACGACTAAACACTAAAGCATTAGCTTAAAGGTTGTTGATGAATAAACCATAAAGTTATCCCTAGAGAATAGATGTAGAATAAGAATTCTGCTCTGAATGACACCAAAGACACATAGACAGACACATAGACATACACACAGACAACAACGCAGGGTTGATAGTTGATATAGTCGTTCAAGGGAAGTAACCATAGCCAAGGGGAGGAGGGGGGAGGTAAATCAGAATACAGAAGAAAAGAAAAAAGAAAATATGCCACAGTTATTGTTTTGTTCGCCAAAAAGGAAGGGACGTAAGGAAAATTCTCTCCCCTGGTAACACCGTAGAATTGAGGTCGACGAGCGAGGGGGGGGGGAAACTCAAGTTGATGGTTACCTTTACCCCCCCCCCCCCTCCCCGCCCCTTGAATCCCCGAAACGGACCGAATAGATCGAGGACAAGGTGAAACATAATGTGTGTGTGTGGGGGGGGGGGGAATGGAAGAGGAGGGTAGGGAGCGCCTCGTACCTATTGTTGGGGGGGGGGGCGGGACATTCCATTTCTGGAGCCGCCCGTTTTAAAAAGTTTACCCGGCTGAGCCTGTGGGGGGGGGGGGACTTCCTGTAACTTTATGAACAATCACAGACATGGGAGGATTGTGGGTGGGGGGGGGGGGGGCGCTACAGGTAGGTCATAACAAAAGGAATGGACATCATAGCACCCAGCAATGTGGCCAGCATGGGGAGTCCACCACATGCCAGTGTGTTAAATTGAGGTAGGTCTCATCCTATGGGGAAATGAAATACCCAACTGATACCACTATTAAATCTGTCTCTGCTTACCTGACAATCTGTATACCTGCCTGCCTATCTGCCTTTTTGTCTACCTGCCTATATGCATAGGCCTACCTGCCTGCCTATCTGCATACCTGCCTGCCGTTTTGTCTATCTGCATATCTGCAAATCTACCTATCCACCTACCTACCAGCCTACTCACACATCTTTTAACAATAAACCAGGGCAACGTGTCCAAAGATTGGAAATTAGCCAACTTTTCAAATAAAGAGATAAATCTGACCCCGGAAATTATAGACCTGTTTCCCTAACAAGCATAACATGTAAATTACTTGAACATATAATATATAGTAGTATAGTAAATCATCTAGACAAACTTAATTCACTGTGCCCACACCAACGTGGCTTCAGGAAAAATAGATCACGTGAGACTCAATTGATAGGCTTAATAGATGACTTGTCTAAGGGATTAGATAATAACAACCAAATTGATGCTATATTACTAGATTTTTCAAAAGCATTTGATAAAGTTCATCATTCTAGTCTACTAAAAGAAACTTCAATACTTTGGCATCTCTGGTCCTTTACATCAGTGGATTCAGGACTTTCTTATAGGCAGAGAACAAACAGTGATAATAAATGGCTCTAAGTCATCACCAATAACAGTAAACTCAGGAGTTCCACAAGGAACTGTTCTAGGGCCCCTACTATTTCTAATTTACATTAATGATCTGCCAAATTCCATCAACACAGGAATAAAAGTAAGATTATTTGCCGATGATTGCATAATTTATAGAATAATAAAGACAGGAAAAGATAGTGAAATTCTACAAAAAGACCTAGATGAACTACAAAAATGGCAATCAAACTGGAGTATGTCTTTTCACCCAGAAAAATGCCAACTAATAAGGGTATCCAAGAAAAAGAAACAAATAATAGCAAACTACTTCATTCATGGTAAAGAACTAACTCAAACTAACAATGCTAAGTATCTAGGAGTAAAAATAAATGATAAGTTATCTTGGAACCCTCATAATGATGAAGTAATTAAAAAATCAAACAAAGCATTAGGATTCATAAAAAGGAACTTTTACAAATGTAATAAGAATATAAAACTAAAATGCTATCTCACATTAGTTAGGCCTATACTGGAATATACAGCACCTGTATGGAACCATCAACTAAAGAAAACATTAAAAAATTATAACAAATCCAAAAAAAGAGCTGCAAGGTTCATAACTAGTGAATATTCCCAATTAACAAGAGTAACACCATTAGTCAAATCACTAAACCTAGAAACACTAGAGGACAGAAGGGCAAAGAGTAAAGTAGTAATAGTACATAAGGCATTTAACTCTAATTTAGAAATACAACCCAATAACAACCTGTTGCAAAGCTCAGATAAACATAAAGACAAAAACACTTTCCTTCTCCCTTATGCCAAAACAAATGCATATAAGTACTCCTTCTTCCCGAGTGACATTCGGGAATGGAATAGGTTGCCTGAACAAACCAGGAAAACCAGTAACTTAACATCATTTAAAACATTAATAAAAATGCAAGACTAGACTCGGACCAGGGATGAGCGTAGGACGCAATAATCTTCTTTATAGAAGGAGCGTCTGTAATGTATAAGATAAGATAGGATATAATTACCATGACTTTGTTTGTTTATATATTTATATGTTTGTTCTCTATAGGCTCCTAAGCCGTTTGTCCGATCGGCACAAAAGTTAAATGTATAAATTGGAAAAGGTTAAGGTTATAAACCGAGCGCCATTTCAGAAGGATTCCCCTTTACGGGCGACCGTAAACAATAAAAAAAGTATTAAAAACTAAATAGCCTACTTAAACAAACGTTCTCACGAACGTTTTTATTGTAATAGTGTTTGTTATTTTTTTCTTTCTCTTTTAAGAAAACACATTGTAATCATTCGTTTCTCCGTCACTTAGACGGGCATAATTCCTAGTGTTATATAAAAACATGGAAGAAAAATAAAAACCAATTATAAGTAGGGTTTTTTCCATTATTGTTTCGGCTTTTCGTGGCTTGCTTTATCTGGCAGATGAACAGACCCAGACATTGTTCAGTGACCAGATTGGCGTTTCCAGCAACGGGCTTGTTTTCCTCCCTAAGGGCAGACAACTGTGGCTGATAAATAACTAAATTGACACAGAAACTTCTGAGTGCAGTGTTTTAAAGTAAACAAGGGCTGCCTTTCTGTACAATCAATTAAAACATTTACAAGTAACACGTGTTACATCAGGTGGGCACAGTGGCCGAGCGGCAGCGCGTTCGGCTGGTGTACTGATGGTCCTGGGTTCGATTCTAAGTGCAGACTAGGATTTTTTCCCTGGTTCTGGAGGGCAGAACCTGTACAAGCTTATGTAGCGCCTCATGGCAAAAGTTTCAGCGCCGCCCCCTTGCAATTTGTAACTGCTTGTTTAGTGCTATATTTGCTATATTTAGAATTTAGACTACATTTGCCGCCCCATTGGAAGTGTCACCACCGGGCATATGCCCCCCTCTGCCCCCCCTTATGTGAGGGCATTACACTGGAGGGTGTCCCTGAGTCTACTCAGCTCTGTTGGGTACCTGACATTAGTTGGAGTAAAGTAAAGGCGGATGTTTATAGTGCTGGCCAAACAATCCCCTAGTATTCCGTGGCCACATAGACTGGTGTCCGATGCTTCACCGACCCTATGGATCAATTTAGTCCGACGATATTATTTTTGAAAAAGTATTCCATCTTTGAATGTGCAAAATACTGCCCAATATGAATAGGATGCCGAATATGAATAGGATGCCGAATATGAATAGGATGCCGAATATGAATAGGATGCCCAATATGAATAGGATGCCCAATATGAATAGGATGCCCAATATGAATAGGATGCCCAATATGAATAGGATGCCCAATATGAATAGGATGCCCAATATGAATAGGATGCCCAATATGAATAGGATGCCCAATATGAATAGGATGCCCAATATGAATAGGATGCCGAATATCCCAAACTAAAGTTTCACGACGGAAACCGAACTTTAAATAAAATGTAATTACAAAATCTTTAGTTACTTACAAAAAAACGAAAGATGAAAATTACACTGTAGATTAAAAATGTAACATACAGAAGATTTGTACAAGTAGAAGACTCAAGATTTCTCTGTATGTTTCATATAATATCTTATAACTATAGTGAGTAACCTATTGAGACCAATTTGATACACAAGGCTTATAATAGTAAAGTACCATTCGGACCATACTGATCAGCAGATCATAGGGCTGGTGAAGCAGCGTTCACCAGTTTCTGTGGCCACGGCATACAAGGGGATGTGTGGCCAGCACAATGCTCAGTCTCCTTTACTTAATAGCAGGTACACATCAAAGCTGTCCCTGGAAAAAAATGTTAGCCTCCACCAGGATTCGAACCCAGAACCTTCTGATCGCCAGTCGAACGCGCTGCCGCTCGGCTACCGTGCCCTATCAGCATGGAGTGTATTAACCAATAAATAAATAAGCATGTGTATACGGCACCAAATGAAAACAGTGGTCAACACGGAATATTCCACAGCATAATCCGTGGCCCGTAATATGCAACAATATTGAAAATGAGTATGGCTGTGTCAAACTTGGCACGCAGAGCGTTTTTCCATGGCACACGAGAGACCCCCCCCCCCCCCCCCCCCCCAAGAGGTGTTTTTCTATTGGTGAAAAAATACACATCGTTTTCCGGATCTGAATGAGGAAAATGAAGCCGATGTTTTTGAATGACATGGCGACAAATTACAGTGAGTTGAACGCATTTACAAAGACGGGGTCAAACAGCACTTGAACTGTTACTGTTAGATCACTGGAATGTATTTGCACATATCTTGAATGAAATCAATTTCAAAACATTTAACTTCATGTACATCTCTATATTCAGGCATATATTAAAATAGATTGATGGGCTTTTTCAGAAGCACATCGAAGCACTCAAAGCGGAGTTTTCTAAGCAAAGGCAAGACTTTCAAATTCATAGACTCATTTTTTCATACCTCATCAAGCCTAACAGGCTTGATCTTACTACAACCTTCTTAGATGTACGGTAGAATTTTTTTTTAAGTGTAGGGATTCTGGCGATTTTAAAACGCAGAAGAAAGGGGCATCAAAATGTGACAATTTGCGAGAAATTCTGCTGGAAATTCTAGATGGAAGCTGCTTATTCTCAACTTCCAGGCATTCGCTCTACTTTCAGCTTTTTGTTCAACTTACACTTGTGAACATTATTTATAGAGCGTTCTTAGTGGGCGTGGCTTAGGTTTTTAGTGACGTATTTGTGTAAATAAAGAACCCACTTGAGGTACAAATGTAACGTGGTGAAAGTGAAGTACTTCTTTATCATGCAAAATTCACATCTGAATATTGGCTATCCTACTAAAAAAAAAGGAGGTATATAGTAGTACTGTAGATTAATTGATTAATGTGATTAGGCTAGGGCCGGCTAGACCTATTTACACTTTCACTTTCACTTTATAGGCCTACACTTTTAATGTTTCGTAGGCTAGGCTACGATGTCAAGTGATAGTGTTGATGAACAGGCTATCTAGTCAAGTCACTATTAGGCTCACATCGTCTATGATCTATGTCTATGATAATAAAAAAATAGCCTATTTTATTTAACATACATAATACAGCTTAAATCTTAATAAGACTTAAAACACAACACATCATTTAAAAAAAGCTCGAGCCTATATGAAGCTTTATTAATACAGCGGCCATTTTTACTTGTACACCATTTCAGAAAGTAAACACAAATCACGTGCTTTTTGTCACGTGATTGCAAACGCCCTATTGCACATGAAAGCTGTGTTAAGCATTCAAAGAGGTCACTTACACTTCACTACTCAGAAAGGACTAAATAGGGCCTATTTATCTGTCCTTATAAATTAGCGAAGATAATTCAAGTTAAGGCGCTCATCAATTGATACAGACTAATTATTTTTAAAAGAGTTATTATGCTCATCTTCTATAACTAAACATAAAAATAGCCTAAGTAATTCTAAAACAAACTTTGTTTTTATTAATTTAATAAATATAAGAGACTTTTAATACCATTATATTATGCAATTGTTGTAATTATTAATGTTTAAAAAATAAATGGACAAACAATTAATGCAGGAAATGTTTTTTTTACAACTGTATGACGTAAATTGACTGTATGTCACGATGTAACACAGGGGGCGGCAACCATTGGCTAATAGTGTGCCATACTAGGATTTCTAAATCATTCAGCGTGCCAACAGCCTGAAAGTTAACCGGCTGTTTTTTTTTATTATAAGACAATTTTTGTTAGCGCCGTAGCAAGAACAATGCCAAAAGCAATGGAGCTTCATTGAGAAAATCTTTAAAGTGTTTTCATATTAAATTAAAAATTAACGTGTTTGTGATATTTCTTTTTGCAGTGGTCTGTAGTAAAAAAATAATACAAAAATATACAAAATTCACTTAAAAGATTAATAATTGTAATAAAGTTGTCGAGAATAAATTCTTACACTTGCTATTAGCTCATTATATTTAGATTTTAGTTATCAGCCTTACTGCGGTTTCCTTTAATAGTAGGCTAGACGTAGTCGATCTGTTCAAAGATAGCAATATAGTTAAGCGCAATTGATGCGTAGTGATCATACACGCTGGTTAGTTAATATAAGGTTTGAAAATTTAAATATAAGCTATTCAGTCATATAATATTTATATAGTTTTTAACTACCTTTTATAGTTTGATATTTTAAAGTTATATAGGGTCTATTGTAAGACATTATTTTTGTATAAAGACAAAAATTTGAAACATTAACTTAATTCATTGTCAAATTTTAACGCAAAGAAAACGGATTAACTATCTCCCTTTAAATTAAATTTTCCAAATTCACTTTGATTTTAGTGGTGACTAACAAATCATGTTTGTAATATAACTCATATTACTTTTTAGTTTGTTTTTTTATACAAATCCAGCATTATGGTATTAATTTCAAGATGAAATTAGAAGTATAAAAATAATTTACGTTAAACAGTGGTAAACAATCATTTCCTGCGTAAATTGTTTGTCCATTTAAGAATTTATTTTTTTTAAACATTAATGATTACAACAATTGTATAATATAATGCTAGTTTAGTAAAGTAAAGTATCCCTTCGAACCAAATTGATCCATAGGGCCGTTAAAATCATCGTTCATCACGGCATACTAGAGGATTGTGTGCACAGCACAAAGCCCAGATAAACTACCTCAACTAAAGGTACTCATCAGAGCTGGGTACACTTATGGACACCTCCAAACCAGAAACAAATCCTAGCCTCCACCAGGATTCCAACCCAGGACCTTGGGTACGCCAGCCTACTACTCAGCCGCTCGGCTCCATAATGCTAGTTTAAAAGCCCTTACATTTAATGAAATAAAAAAACAAATAAATTTGTTTAAGAATAAATTATTGTATGCTTAATTAAAGAAGATGAACATAAAAACGCTTTTGCATGTAATTTTAGTCTGTACCAATTAATGAGCGCCTTGTCTTTGAATGCTCTTATATAATTGTTCAATGTCAGGTACTTATATAGTTACTTCTGAGTGGTCAAGTGTAAGTGACCTCTTTGTATTCTTAAAACAACTTTCATGTAAGATAAAATATGTTCACAAATGTAAGTTGAACCAAAAGCTAAAAGTAAAAGAGCGAATGTCTAGCATTTGAGAATAGCAGATGACTTTCCTAGACAGCTTCCTTCCAGACCTTCCCGCAATTTGGGATATTTTGATATCCTTTCTTTAATGTTTAAAATTCAAATTGCTGCATTTTAAAATTGCAAATATCCCTCCATTAAAAAAGACCCAGAACTAAGTATTAAGATCAAGCCAGTCAGGGTTAATGGGGTATGAAAACACGAGTCCATGAAAGTAAAGCATTGTCTTTGCCTAGAAAGCTTTGCTTTGAGTTAGAGACCGACCGATATTCGGTTTCGGCTTCGGTTTCGGCGCCGAAAAAGTTGAGTATTTTAAAGTGCATCTGAAAAAGCCCCTCTATCTATCTATCTATCTATCTATCTATCTTAATACGCATTAAATTAGGGAAATAATTAAACTTTTTCTAATTGATTTCACGGCAAAATATACCCAGTTTCAATGCAAATCCATTCCCTTGGTCTAACCCCTTCCTTGTAAATTCAAGTTCAACTCAGTGAAATGTGTCGCTTTGTCATTCAAAAACATCGGCTTCAACAGTCAGTTCTCCACATTCAATATCGGAAAATGTTTTTTGTTTGTTTTTTTTAATCAAGAAACACCTTAATTGCTTCCAGAAAAGAAATGAATCTATCCAAGACTTAACCTCGTCTAAGGCAATGAGCACGGGTGCAACTTCAGATCTATATGCTGAAAGACGGAATTTATGTAATCAAGTCAATTTTCCATTCATTTGGATCAATAAAGCAATCTTATCTTATCTTATATATTCAGTATCACTTTATTATAGAAGAGATTTGAATCGCCTGTAAATCAAGAAAGTGTGAGATACTATACAATCGACTTCCTTACAAAAGAATCAATCACGCATCGCAAGTCCAATGATGAAATATTTACACACAAACTTTCCTGAACTTTAACAGTCAACATACATTGTGATATTCCTGAAGTTGATCACGTATCAGCTATTAATTATGCTGCCGTACCGGTACGTTGTTGACTTGCATTAAAAATCTATTTCTTTGGGAGATATCTCGCGTGCCATTGAAAATCTCTCTACGTGCCAAGTCTGGCACGCGAGTAGTATAGTGTGTAGTTTTCGAGTCGTATTTGAGGGTGAGGGTGAGGGTGACCCTCAGTTGACCTTTGATCCGGAAGTGCCCTTTGACCCCGTCACCGGAAGTGACCCCTACCGGAAGTGACGTCATCCAAGATGGCGTCTACTCGTGTTGTTACCCGACCGACCGTGACCTAGTGACCTAGTGACCCCTACTGGAAGTGACGTCATCCAAGATGGCGTCTCGTCGTGTTGTTACACGTTCGGTCGTGACCTAGTGCCCTTTTGACCTAGTGACCTTTTGACCGCGCGGTTATTTTGTGGTATTACACGTGCTTTGAGCACGTGCTTTAATTAAAGATGGCGGAACCAAGATGGCGTCTTGTCGTGTTGTTAACACGTGTTATTAAATTATTATTTTGTGTGATTTTATCACATGTTTTAATTATTACATGTGATTAATTATAGTGTGTAGTGTTATTACACGTGGTTTTATCACACGTGGTTTAATTATTACACGTGATTTGTTCACGTGCTTTCATTATAGTATTACACGTGGTTTTATCACGTGGTTTAAGTATTACACTAATTAAAGATATTGACAACAGTACGACATATAGATAAAAACAAAAATAGGTTTAACGTTATATGTGTGTTTTATTTGCATTCTTCAAAATCACTTCCCAAATTGCTGCATATATCATTCTCAGATAAGACCTCAGGGTTATCCAAGAAGTGTTGGGCTGGGGAGGGTGGGGAGGCTGAGGGAGCTATGTTGTCTTGCGTTAGGTCTATATAGGGAGTTGGGTCTGGGGAGGATGGGGGATCCACATAGTGGATATGTTGGTGGTTATAGGGCACATAAATGGGTGGGGGTTGGGGCACATAAATAATGGGCGGGGACTGGTGGATATAAATGGGTGGGGAAGTCGGTGGCGTAGTGGGGGTGGGTGAAGGTTGGGGGCTGTAAGGGAGTTGGTCCCATTGCCATGATGGTGACGGGACCGATTGGGCCGGGGAAGAAAATAGGGATGGACTTGGGGGTAAAGGGGCATATGGATTGGGACTGGGGGGTGGGATGTCCAAGCCGAGTGGGGGATAGGCAACGGCTACAACCAGGCGTCGCCTTCGGGCCAGTAAGGCTTCAATTTGCCTATAGGCTTCAACATATGTGAAGCCTACGAGTTCCTCTTGGGTGAGGCCGAATTGTATTATATTAAATAAGTGCTCTGGCAGCCGCTCCTCGAACGTCTCGAACATGAGGCATGAGTGCCCGAGCTGGTTGGCCTGGTCCTCCAGACACCCGGAACAACCGTTGGTAGGGTCCTGTAGGAGGCGCCAGATCCTTTCAATTACCGGTATTTGTTGATTGGCCATTATTCTATGAGAGAGAAAAAAAAATGTATTAGCAAAATATAAAAAATAGAATCACACTGCTTAAAACATATCAGTTCTCACAATGGATCCAAGGTGGAAACATCCCTTCACAGCGCTTATAGCCGGCCCAACCGGTAGCGGTAAAACAGTATTTGTAAACAAATTACTGGCACATCTATCTGATATGGTGGACGCTGTACCAGAAGAGATCATTTGGTGTTATGGCGAATGGCAACCGATATACGAGACCATGAAAGGTGTTCATTTTGTGGAAGGCCTTCCTGAAATGGAACAATGGGGGGTCGGAGATAAGAAACGTCGTCTGGTTGTCATAGATGATTTGATGGCCGAAACCGATGATCGGATTACTAAATTGTTTACTAAAGGGAGTCATCACCGAGATATCAGTGTTTTATACATTGTACAAAACTTGTTTGGAAAAAACAAAGAACAAAGAACCATCAGTTTAAATTCACATTACATAGTGCTCTTTAAAAATCCTCGCGACGGAGCACAGATTACAAATTTGGCAAAACAAATGTACCCTGGGCGTGTTTCTTATGTACAAGAAAGTTTTAAAGATGCAACAGCGACCCCTCATGGTTATTTACTGCTCGACCTTCGACAAGACACACCGGATCACTTGCGCTTACGGAGTAATATATTTCCTTACGAGAAACAAGTTGTCTACGTACCTAAATAAATGTCTGAAAAGACGAAACGACAGGGAGAACTATTAAGGTGTTTATGTCGGGCTAAGCCACCTGCCATAAAGGCCATTTTGAAAAATGCCACACCACAACTCATACACACACTGTGCGAGTGTTGTCACAATGTATTAAAAGGGAACGTTCCACTTACAAAACATCAGAAGCTTCGTTTACGTCGACACAAAACCAGTCTAAGAGTTCTTACCAAAAAGAAACTATCCGTAAAAAAGCGGAAGCAAATACTTCAACGCGGTGGTTTCATAGGTGCGTTACTCGGACCGGTTCTAAGTGTTCTTAAAGGTGTTCTAGGTTTCTAAAAGATGGCCAAGAAAATGGTTTTGATTGACCCACGACTATTGGAATCTATGAATCAAAAAACATATGTACCACCAGATACACTTAACGATAATTTAAGAGACTTGGATAACCAAATGCAACAGATCTTAGAGCGGGAAGATTTATCACCGCGCGACAAAGTCAAACAGTACCAACAAATTCTACAACGCTATACATTTCGTCTTGGCGAGTACAAACAAAAACCACTAGGATTATTCGATATGAAACCTCAACCGCCAGCACCGCTACAGTCAAATACACCAACAGCGTCGGACCAACAACAACAAAAAGTAGACGTTGAACCTAAAAAAGTAGACGTTGAACCTAAAAAAGAAGAAACACCAATCGTGATTCCCGAATCAACAAAGAAAAGTAAGAAACAGAAAAACGCAGAGAAAGACAAAATAACCCCATCACATCCTAAACGAACTAGAAAAGCTAAAAGTACAAAACAAGGTCAATGGGAGGAGTGGTAAACTTACGCAGATATTATTTTGAGCCGGCTCGTCCTGGCGCTTTCGGTGGTGTTTTTAAACATCCAAAATTTAAAACAAAGGAAATTAAAGAATGGTTAAGTCACCAGGACACGTATACATTACACAAACCGATTCGTCGGCGTTTTCAAAGACGAACAACTATAACAGGTGGTATGAACCAACAATTTCAAGCTGATCTCATAGATATGCAAGGGCTACGAAAATATAATAATGGGATTTCGTACATACTGACATGTGTGGATGTATTTAGTAAATTCGCTTGGGTCATCCCGATAAAGACAAAAACAGCTAAAGCACTAGTCGAGGCAACACGACAAATTTTTGAAAAGCGGAAGCCACTTCAGATTCAAACCGATAAAGGGAGCGAGTTTACCAACAAGACTTATCAAAAATTTCTCAAAGATGAGGGTGTGCATTTCTTCACCACGGAAAACGAAGATCTTAAGGCCGCTATCGTAGAACGATTCAATCGCACCTTAAAAGAAAAAATGTGGCGCTACTTTACGAAAACAAATAGTCTTCGTTACATTGATGTACTAGATCAATTGCTTCAAAATTATAATAGCTCATTCCACAGAAGCATTAAAATGGCGCCCGTGAATGTTACTTTAGAAAATCAAGAACAAGTGTGGAATACCTTATACGCCCCTGTTAATACCCCACGGCGAAAAGGGTTTGAAGAAGGTGACCGGGTCAGAATCGCACAAGCCCGACAAAATTTTAAAAAGGGTTACACACCTGCGTGGACAGAGGAGCTGTTTACAATCAGTCGGCTCAAGTCAACAACAAAGCCAATAGTTTACATTTTGAAGAACTAAAAGGTTCTTTTTATAGAGAAGAACTACAAAAAGTAGGAGACAAACAAATATACAGGATCGAAAACATATTACAAGAACGACAACGCGCCGGCGGTGGAAAAGAGTATTTAGTCAAGTGGTTTGGTTACAACTCGTCATTCGATAGCTGGATCTCAGACAAAAACATTTCGAAATATAAAGACTAGCGATGGAACCAGCCATATATCGCGATGCAACAATTGAATCTGACAGACCTGTCTCCTCTACGTCCGGATCATCATTCGCATCCACCCTCGTGACCTGGTTGGGTAAAATAAAAGTAAGACCAGGTGCCGTATTCATTTCACAAATGATCGTTATATACACAGTCATCTTCGTGGCGTTGTTCAATCTCTCACGTGGTGTCGGAAACGAACAGGAGGAAAAATTGTGGGTCGTCTTATTATCCAGCTGCTTAGGATACATACTACCTAACCCCAAGCTTTCAAGAATAAAAGATTCACAATGAGTTTTTATATAACACTACCAAGCAACTCTTCCCCAAAACTTTTTCCAAATAACAAGGCAGATCACTTTTTTGTCAAACTACCACAGACGATTGATATCACAGCGAATTATGAAGTTGGTTTGGTCGAGATACAATTTCCGAACCGTTATTGTCTTATCGAAGAAAATGAATTGTGGGTACAGTATGACTCGAACAAGGACGGCGAAGAACCGAAATCACGTTTAATCCTTACCATTCCACCTGGGAAATTTCACTCTGTAGACAAAATTATCGAAACATTGGAAAAACTAACATTAAAAGAAGAAATACGGGATGGAAAAGTCAGAATTATTACGACTGACTGTGACAAGCCCTTAAAGAAAGTTGTTATAAAAGTAAACGAACCAGGTGATGTAATTATCCTTAGTGATAAATTGACTAATTTTCTTGGATATTTTAACGGAGCACAAAAACTAACCAGTAATATTGGTGATCAAGAGATCGATACCAATATAAAGACGGTATTCGTCTATTGTGATTTAGTCGCCTCGAGAGTGGTGGGAGATGTGTTAGTCCCATTACTACGAACTGTACCTATCATCGATAAAAGACCGCTTTCTGTTTTTCGGATTTACGACAAACCACACTACATACCCCTGAGTCGTTTTTCCTTCGACACAGTGGAAATACTTTTAACGGATGCGCTAGGACAACCTATTCCATTTACGAGTGGGACGTCCGTGTTGACACTCCATTTTAGAACACGGAGACATTTTGACCTAGAATAATCATGGTGAGACATACAGTATTACAGCGCAATCCCAAATTATACGAAGATTTTTATTGTAACCAAGGCGGACAAGGACTTCCTGTTTTTATTGGAGGTCGGAATCAGGGAGGACATGGGATTGGCTCTTTTTTTAGTGGACTAGGACGAATGGTGCTTCCATGGTTAAAGACAGGCGGCAAAGCCCTACTTAAAGAGGGTGTAAACACGGGCTTGCAAGTCGCGAACGACGCATTATCTGGTAGAAACGTGGGAGAGTCATTTAGAGAACACTCGAAAGAAGCGGGTAAGCGTTTACTACAAGGCGCAGTCAATCATATAAGTCAGTCCGGAAGTGGTTTTAGAAAGAGACGACGTGGTGCACCGCCGGGCCAACCTCGCGGTAAACAGATAAAAACAGCTCACAGACCAGGCACGTCTCATAAGAAGACCCAGCGCAAGAACAATCAACACCGTAAACATTTTGATATTTTTGACTAAACAATGTCTTTGCTACACCCCAGTTCTTGTGAATGTTTACATTCTGGTTTGGATTTGTTTAGCGTACCACCAACACAAACAGCTGTGGAAGATGGTCAGTTTGTTGAGATACATCCTCTAGCCTCACTGGCCGGCGGGGCCCCTATAGAATTTTCAATCTCTGGAAACAGTGAGGATTATTTAGATTTGTTCAACACCTTTATTCATATCCGTGTCAAAGTAACGTTACCAGACGGCACTAATTTACCTGACGACGCTAACGTAGGTCCTGTAAATTATTTCTTACACGGTTTATTTAGTCAAGTTGACATAGCGCTCAATGACACACTTATTTCACCATCTGAAAATACGTATCCCTACCGTGCTTATATCGAAGCAACGTTAAATCACGGACTAGATGCCAAACAAGGACCTCTAACGGCAGCGCTGTACTACAAAGATTCACCCTCTTTTTTCAACGATTTCAACGATACTAATAGTGGTTTCAAAACCCGTAAGGAAATTGTCGCAAACAGTACTGAAATTGACTTAATGGGTCGTCTGCATACAGATATTTGTGTTCAAGACCGTTACCTTTTAAATGGAGTCGATGTAAAAATAAAACTGTCCCCATCAAAAGACACATTTAACCTTTTGACTTCCAAACCTGAACTTGGTTACAAATCGGTAATCACGTATGCCAAATTACTGGTCAGAAAAGCAAAATTAAACCCAGCCATTTCATTAGCGCATGAAAAAGCATTACAAAGAATGAATGCCAAATATCCATTTAAACGAGTTGTGATAAAGACCTGTTGTATTCCAAAAGGAATGTTATCGCATCATCAAGATAATCTGTTTCTTAGTCAGACACCCACCCGGATAGTTATTGGACTAGTTAAGGCTTCAGCGTTCAATGGCGCTTATGGCTTAAACCCCTTTAATTTCGAACATTTTGATTTATCTTATTTGAACGTAACAGTGGATGGTAAATCTTTTTCCAAACCATTGGTGATGTCATTCGACAAAAATCAAGTTGTGCGCGCCTTTTTCGAAACCAATTTAGCCCTGGGCTATATAGGAAGAGATGCAGGTAACTCAATATCAATAAATGACTTCCGGAAAGGTAATAGCCTCATGGCATTCGACTTAACTCCCAGTCTATTAGATGGGAATCAACTTGAGATGGTTAAAAGTGGCCCTATATCCATTGAATTAAAGTTTGCAACAGTTACAAAGGAACCGATTCAACTCATCATATATGCCGAACAAGATTCTATACTTGAAATCTCTAAAACGAGGCAAATATTAACAGACTATACAGCCTAAACACTGTTATTAACCCGCCAACCCTTCAGAATGAACACACACCACCTACAAGCCATACTTGATTCTGATGCCTTTGCACGCCGACTCTCACTCACCCTCGTCTTAGCATGTGATCAACTTCCAGCCTGCCTCGCTGCTGACAAAGCCTCGGGATTTATCATAAACCTAGACAAACAAGTCGAAATTGGGTCGCACTGGGTTTCTCTGTTTTACAACGGACTTGGACAATTTACGTACTTCGATAGTTTTGGGTTTGGACCACGGTCTTCTGAGATTGTAGAGTTTATTAAAAACAATTCAACAAGACCACTGCTATATAATACCCGGCATTTACAGACAATTGTTTCTAAAACGTGTGGATTGTACGCAGTTTATTTCATACTAGCAAAGGCCCGTGGGTTCAGTCTACAAAGAGTGCTATACCCATTTTTAAATTCAGCACAAAGACAATATCTTAACGACATTATAATTTTAAGAATTGTGAAAAGATTAACTAAACGCTCTGATTTAGACGTTTTATTTCAAGATGGCTGATTCATGGGTTTTTGCAACGAGACCGGCTGGGGTAGTCAAGGGAGACAAAAACCATGAGATCAGCTTGAAATTGTTGGTTCATACCACCTGTTATAGTTGTTCGTCTTTGAAAACGCCGACGAATCGGTTTGTGTAATGTATACGTGTCCTGGTGACTTAACCATTCTTTAATTTCCTTAGTTTTAAATTTTGGATGTTTAAAAACACCACCGAAAGCGCCAGGACGAGCCGGCTCAAAATAATATCTGCGTAAGTTTACCACTCCTCCCATTGACCTTGTTTTGTACTTTTAGCTTTTCTAGTTCGTTTAGGATGTGATGGGGTTATTTTGTCTTTCTCTGCGTTTTTCTGTTTCTTACTTTTCTTTGTTGATTCGGGAATCACGATTGGTGTTTCTTCTTTTTTAGGTTCAACGTCTACTTTTTTAGGTTCAACGTCTACTTTTTGTTGTTGTTGGTCCGACGCTGTTGGTGTATTTGACTGTAGCGGTGCTGGCGGTTGAGGTTTCATATCGAATAATCCTAGTGGTTTTTGTTTGTACTCGCCAAGACGAAATGTATAGCGTTGTAGAATTTGTTGGTACTGTTTGACTTTGTCGCGCGGTGATAAATCTTCCCGCTCTAAGATCTGTTGCATTTGGTTATCCAAGTCTCTTAAATTATCGTTAAGTGTATCTGGTGGTACATATGTTTTTTGATTCATAGATTCCAATAGTCGTGGGTCAATCAAAACCATTTTCTTGGCCATCTTTTAGAAACCTAGAACACCTTTAAGAACACTTAGAACCGGTCCGAGTAACGCACCTATGAAACCACCGCGTTGAAGTATTTGCTTCCGCTTTTTTACGGATAGTTTCTTTTTGGTAAGAACTCTTAGACTGGTTTTGTGTCGACGTAAACGAAGCTTCTGATGTTTTGTAAGTGGAACGTTCCCTTTTAATACATTGTGACAACACTCGCACAGTGTGTGTATGAGTTGTGGTGTGGCATTTTTCAAAATGGCCTTTATGGCAGGTGGCTTAGCCCGACATAAACACCTTAATAGTTCTCCCTGTCGTTTCGTCTTTTCAGACATTTATTTAGGTACGTAGACAACTTGTTTCTCGTAAGGAAATATATTACTCCGTAAGCGCAAGTGATCCGGTGTGTCTTGTCGAAGGTCGAGCAGTAAATAACCATGAGGGGTCGCTGTTGCATCTTTAAAACTTTCTTGTACATAAGAAACACGCCCAGGGTACATTTGTTTTGCCAAATTTGTAATCTGTGCTCCGTCGCGAGGATTTTTAAAGAGCACTATGTAATGTGAATTTAAACTGATGGTTCTTTGTTCTTTGTTTTTTCCAAACAAGTTTTGTACAATGTATAAAACACTGATATCTCGGTGATGACTCCCTTTAGTAAACAATTTAGTAATCCGATCATCGGTTTCGGCCATCAAATCATCTATGACAACCAGACGACGTTTCTTATCTCCGACCCCCCATTGTTCCATTTCAGGAAGGCCTTCCACAAAATGAACACCTTTCATGGTCTCGTATATCGGTTGCCATTCGCCATAACACCAAATGATCTCTTCTGGTACAGCGTCCACCATATCAGATAGATGTGCCAGTAATTTGTTTACAAATACTGTTTTACCGCTACCGGTTGGGCCGGCTATAAGCGCTGTGAAGGGATGTTTCCACCTTGGATCCATTGTGAGAACTGATATGTTTTAAGCAGTGTGATTCTATTTTTTATATTTTGCTAATACATTTTTTTTTCTCTCTCATAGAATAATGGCCAATCAACAAATACCGGTAATTGAAAGGATCTGGCGCCTCCTACAGGACCCTACCAACGGTTGTTCCGGGTGTCTGGAGGACCAGGCCAACCAGCTCGGGCACTCATGCCTCATGTTCGAGACGTTCGAGGAGCGGCTGCCAGAGCACTTATTTAATATAATACAATTCGGCCTCACCCAAGAGGAACTCGTAGGCTTCACATATGTTGAAGCCTATAGGCAAATTGAAGCCTTACTGGCCCGAAGGCGACGCCTGGTTGTAGCCGTTGCCTATCCCCCACTCGGCTTGGACATCCCACCCCCCAGTCCCAATCCATATGCCCCTTTACCCCCAAGTCCATCCCTATTTTCTTCCCCGGCCCAATCGGTCCCGTCACCATCATGGCAATGGGACCAACTCCCTTACAGCCCCCAACCTTCACCCACCCCCACTACGCCACCGACTTCCCCACCCATTTATATCCACCAGTCCCCGCCCATTATTTATGTGCCCCAACCCCCACCCATTTATGTGCCCTATAACCACCAACATATCCACTATGTGGATCCCCCAGCCTCCCCAGACCCAACTCCCTATATAGACCTAACGCAAGACAACATAGCTCCCTCAGCCTCCCCACCCTCCCCAGCCCAACACTTCTTGGATAACCCTGAGGTCTTATCTGAGAATGATATATGCAGCAATTTGGGAAGTGATTTTGAAGAATGCAAATAAAACACACATATAACGTTAAACCTATTTTTGTTTTTATCTATATGTCGTACTGTTGTCAATATCTTTAATTAGTGTAATACTTAAACCACGTGATAAAACCACGTGTAATACTATAATGAAAGCACGTGAACAAATCACGTGTAATAATTAAACCACGTGTGATAAAACCACGTGTAATAACACTACACACTATAATTAATCACATGTAATAATTAAAACATGTGATAAAATCACACAAAATAATAATTTAATAACACGTGTTAACAACACGACAAGACGCCATCTTGGTTCCGCCATCTTTAATTAAAGCACGTGCTCAAAGCACGTGTAATACCACAAAATAACCGCGCGGTCAAAAGGTCACTAGGTCAAAAGGGCACTAGGTCACGGCCGAACGTGTAACAACACGACGAGACGCCATCTTGGATGACGTCACTTCCAGTAGGGGTCACTAGGTCACTAGGTCACGGTCGGTCGTGTAAAAACACGACAAGACGCCATCTTGGATGACGTCACTTCCGGTAGGGGTCACTTCCGGTGACGGGGTCAAAGGGCACTTCCGGGTCAAAGGTCAACTGAGGGTCACCATCACCCTCACCCTCAAATACGACTCGAAAACTACACACTATACTACTCACGCGTGCCTTAGGTTGCCGATCCCTGATGTAACAAATAGAAAAAAAGAAACTCAGATAGACTGAGAACAAAATGTTAGAAATCAAAATTAATTGGCAGATGCTAGAATCTGATCGATCCTTATCTTAACATTCAAATGATATTGTTTACACAATCGTTACCATAAATTAAATGTGAAAATTTGGTGATACATTGTTGTATTTGGTATAAATGCAAATAAAAAGGATGAAAATCACAAAAATGTTCGTTTTCTAAAATGAAAAATTAAACGCTTTAAAGACCAAGTGAAGAGCTTTTTATCAAAATTGAGTTAATATTTGATTTTTATAGTAAATCGTGTATCTAGTATCTGAATGTTAGTAAGAATCATTTATACAAAATATCAATGATAACTTTTAAGTAATTAGTTCAATATTTGCACTTAAATGTGTGTGTTTTTCGGAGTAAAAGTCCAAATATTGTAGCCATTTGAGATGTTGTTATTTCCGGCAACATAAGAAAATGACGTCAGAGAAAGGATTTCGACTAGGATAAATGAATATTGTCACGTGTTTTGAATCTTTTCCCGGTTCTTTTTTTTTAACAAAATGGTTAAATATAGATTTATAGCGTCGAGTTTTGTTTATTTATTTCCTTTCTCAAAACGTCACTTCTGTGTGAGGCTTTTCCTAAACTCGCCCCTTTGAGAAAAACCTCTTTAGTTGGTCTTTAACAATTTTCTCAAAAGATTTCCTCTCATTTTGGCTTTGGTCTTGCTACGGAGTTAAATTAATTGTCTTATTAAAAAAATAAGAAAACAAGTATAATAGAGCAGGTTGACTTTTAGGCTGTTGGCACGCTGAATGATTTAGAAATCCTCATTTGGCACACTATCAGCTAAAGTCTGCCGACCCCTGGTCTAGAGTATCATGGTATAGAGTGTGTCTGATAGTCTGACACCGTAAAATAGAGTGAAAGCACTTGCCTCATTGAGGGAAAGAAATGGGGGGTGGGGAAAAAAGTACCCGTCGGACCGATTTAATCCCTAGGGCCGGTGAAGCAGCGTTCACCAGTTTCTTTGGCCACGGCATACTAGGTGATTGTGTGGCCAGTACTACGCCCAGCCGCATTTACTTTACCCCAACTAAGGTCAGGTACCCATCAGAGCTGGGTAGACTCAGGGACACCCTCAAGACCCGGGAAAAAATCCTAGCCTGCACCAGGATTCGAACTCGGGACCTTCGGCAAGCCATCCAAACGCGCTGCCGCACGGCCACCTTACCTTGTGGTGTACTCTACAATTTTATTACTTCACGCAACGAAATTGTGTATATGCGTGTGACCAAAATCTTGGTAATTTTTGACTGGTTCTGTAGCAAGCAAGTTATTAGTAATCAATATACGGAATAGATAAAGGGCGTTATTCGTGCCCCGGGCCTTCTTGTATTCCGTCGAGGGTCTAGTTCGCTATGAAATAATTCACTCAAGCCATTCGATGAAAGTTTAAAGAATAATTGAATACTTGAACTTACATTTTTTAAAATATTAAAATGTTCATAAAAAGTAGCTTTTTTTTAACACTATGCAAAACAACAACTAACTACACCTCTGCCTGCCTTATATAGGCCAGTGGTGGTAAAGTGCCAGAATGGATTTTCCCGATGGTGTCAGAACTGGAAGGAAAATTTAGAGACTACGCGAACGCATATGGAAGTACACAAATACTCACTGAGCCATAATTAACATATAAAAATATAAATAGACCAAATGATTCTAACTTAGTCTAAATGAATTATAGATACAATTCTACATATTAAATATTAAATTTTTTTTAAACATGTCATACGTATAATGTAACAATGTAATTCGGCAATTACACAACAGTAGACTTAATTTATAAAGTTAAGGCCCAGATAAAGCAAGACTGGAGTAGTTTCTAAACAAAAACCTAACAGACTTAAATCCATGCTATGTCCCACAGTCAGACGCCTTGACTAGACTTGTAAAGACCTGTGGTGCCCCCCCCCCACTCCCCCACACACACAAAGGGTTGGACACAGGGAAATCTTGACCTCCAAACCACGTCCACTTAACGTGGCTTGACAGCTAATTATAAACCATGATCTCATTCCCCCCACACCCCCTCCCTTCCCTTTCCTCCGCGAAGAGTGTCGGTCACATGACGTAATCGGCCAGTGTACACAAACTCCATATGGGAGGTAATCAATTATTTAGATATAAATTTCTCTCTCTTTTCTTGACAGGAAGTCTGGAAGGCGTTCAAACAAAGGGTACTAACCCTGTTTAGGACTAAACCTAACTGACCCACAGAGTGATCTAACCCTTAACCTAATCGGTGAAGTGGGATTTGTTGCAAGCTATTTGCCCATATCTTGTTACTCGGCAAACATCTTCCATTTCAGAGGTCAGATTGTAGTTATTTTGAAATCGCTTGACTTTTTAGCTACCGAAGTTCTGTAACACCGCAAGCTGCCGAAATCCCGTTACGCACAAACGCAGAGTTGGGAGAAGGACTCTCGTGGTCAGCCTGACCTTATGAGTGTTAGAGAATGACGCCACACAACGACCAAAAGACACTAATTACACGTAACAGGTTACACGTAACAAGTGACACGTAACAGGTTTTACACGTAACTGGTTACACGTAACAGGTGCAACTAACAAGTATTAGGCATAGGGTAACAAGTTGAACTAATCTTTTAGAACGTAATAGTTCATAATGAAGATATTCTCTAATTAAGGTGAGTGTTTGTTTTTAAGGCCTGGATTCAAAGTCCAGACATTAGAAGCATGTTTAAATTTGGCTAGGTTTCCATTAAAATTTTTGACCGTATCAATGGCGACGTTTTTAAATTTTAAAGCAGGGATCGGCAACCTATGGCACGCGCGCCAGACTTGGCACGCAGAGCAATTTCCAATGACACGCGGAAGACCTCCCAAATATCAATTTAATTCACTTCTTTAAGAAAATTTAGTGCTAGAGGAGGGTGACTTATAGGCTCTTGGTACGCTGAATAAATTAGAAATCGTATTTTGGCACACGATTATGGTAAGGTTACCGACCCCTGTTTTAAAGTACCACAATACTTTCTGGCTGTTTGGTAGTAATTACAGACCGACGGAAACCATACCGAAAGTTATAAACTGACCTTCGGCCGAAGCCATAACAGAAAGCTTAACTATACCTTCGGCTAAAACCGAAAGATAAACCGAAATTACCAAACAAAAGATTTTAAAAGACTGCACAGTAATCCCACACTCCATTTTTTCGACATTTAATAATCTGTTTATTATTAACTTCAATTTTGTATTTCACACAGATTAAATCGCAACAGTTCAACTAAATTAAATTATTAATAAGCAGAGTAATAGATGCAGTACTAGCGTTGCAGTCTGAATTTTGAAAGTTAATATAGATATTCATCTGTGTTCCAAAAGTCAAGATCAAGTTTAACCGAAACCGAAAGCTAACCTTTTGAATACGGTCGCAACGGAAACATCACAGAAAGCAGTCATTTGCTTACTTTCGGCGCCGAATTCTCAACCGAAGTTCGGTCGGCCTGTGGGTAGTTTGGAAAAAATGTGCAATGCCGAAGACAAAGATAACACTGTGAAATATATGGTCCAACATGTAGGCTTACCCTCGTAATCGATACGTGATTGGATAATATTGCAACTTATTGAGGAAGAAGAACAAAGAGAACTTATTGAGGAAGAAAATCAAAGAGACAAATGGAGATAACAGACCGGTTATTGGATTTCACTTATTTGTGTTCAAAGAGAACAGGATAAGGTTACAACAAGGTGGAAACTATTTGTTAAAGTTATGACTAATATTAATATTGTGTTATTGCTTTGCTTTTGACCCTTTAAAAGTTGAAGGGTGTGGGCTCGATCCTTGTTTTAGATACCTGGGATGCGTCACTATCTCTACCTTCACGGTATTACTATAATGGCCTAAAAAAGACAGGACAGGCCTTTCTGCTCTTATGCCAAGGGTGTATCGATGTTCAGGGATGAATCCCTTTGGGGGGGGGGGGAGTGGGGGGGAGTGTGGCACACCAAGGTTCTGTCCGTGGGTCAGCCACCCCCACGTGTGACGTAGAGCAAAGGTCGACAACCATTTGCTAACAGTGTGCCAAACTAGGATTCAAAAATCATTCTGCGTGCCAACAGCATAAAAGTCAACCTGTTCTATTATACTTTAAAAAAAAATTATTTTATAGGACAATTAATTTAACTCCGTAGCAGGACCAAGACCAAAAGCAAAGGAGATTATTTATAGAGAAAATAGTAAAAGCGTTTTATATTTAATAAAAAAATTAACGTGTTTGTGATTATTGTCCTTTTAAATATATATCAATACAATATTTTATTAGTCTACGTAACTTTCACATTTATGGTAATTATTGTCTAAATATTATTTTGGTACTCAAGACGAAGATCGAACACTTACTAATATTAATTATAATATTGTAATCTCAGTTTACTGAGATGTCCTTTAAATATTGTGTTTAATATTGTGACTCAATCCACTGTACTACCGTTAAGAGGAATAGATACGTTGTAATCAGACAAACTGGGTACTTAATGTAATGTTTGAAAATATACATATAAATTCTTTAGTCATAAAATATTTATACAATTTTCAAATACTTGTTCAAAGTTTGTTCATTTTAAAGTCATACATTGTAAGCCATTTATTATTTTATAAAAGAAATAAAAAGAAACATTCTAAAATTATTAGCGCAAATAAAATGCTGAAACTATCTGAAACTATCTCCCTTTAATAAAAAAAAAAAAAGTTTCCAAATTTGATTCAATAGTAATACCAAACAAGAAATGTTTTGTAATATGACAATTTTTTGTACTGACTTATTTTATTTCTTTCTAAGTGTAAGTTGAACGAAAAGTTGAAAGTAGTAGAGCGAATGCCTATCAGTTGAGAATAGCGGATGACTTTCCTAAGCTAAGCAGCTTGCTTTCAGATTTTTGTCCGCAAAAGGGCACATTTGGATGCACATTTTCGAACAGTTTTTGAAAGTCTTGCTTTTGGTTAAAAAAACTCCGCTTTGAGTACTTCGATGTACTTCTGAAAAAGCCATAACTATCTATCTAAATATAGGGTGGGCCAATAAAATGTTACCACTTTTTATATTCCTCTAACTTTCCAAATTACAAAGATTTTTTTTTTCATTTTCAGGAATATTAACAACGAAACACTAATTTCTCTCCCCCCCCCCCCCCCCCCCCCAATGGATCGAAAGCAATATATTATGGAGGAGAGAGTGAAGATTGTGTAAGCATATTTCCATTCCATGCCCTCTAAAAACCCTCCAAGTTATTCTTGTAAAAAGGCAACGCCCATGGTTAGCTTAGGGCATGTGTACGTCTGCGTCGTGCGTACGTGGGAATGTGGGCTACAGAATGTAAAGTTATTTCCGGGGTTGATCCTCATGGATGAATGCGCCAGCTGTCTCCCTGGTTAGGAAAAAACAACAACAACAGCGAAACAAAAGACGAAAAAATGAGAAGAGCCGCGTTATTAATGGTTTGCCCAAATTACACTCATCAGGCCGCATGGCCGCGAGATACAATATAATATGTAGAGGGTTGTTCGTGTTATCACGTGTTTAGAAGGCCTAAGGGGGGCAAGAATATTGTTGTTTTATCGGACCCAATCTATTGGAGCTGATATTATGAGCGAAACAAAATTGTATCTCTTAACCCTTACAGTCCCGGGCGCGTATATAGCGGAACTGAAAGCAGCATAGATAGAAGTAGGTCGGTACGGGAAGGGTTAAATGTGTAATAAGTTGTTTGTTTTTTATTTAAATATCCGGATGAATACGATTTGTGTTAGAAAAGGCATTATGGGAACTACTAAAGTTGGATTAGGGGCACGGTTCAGCTGGCGTACCGAAGGTTCTGGGTTCGAATCCTGGTGAAGGCTAACTGGAGGGTGTCTATCCAGCTCTGACGAGTGCCTGACATTAAAAAGGGTAAAGTAAAGGCGGCTGGGCATTGTGCTGGGCACACATTCCCCTAGTATGTGGTGGCCACAGACACTGGTGGAACGCTGCCCCACGGGCCCTGTGGATCAAATGGTCCGACGGGATACCTTACTTTTTTTTTCTTTTAGAAAAAGTAGAGATATAAACCATTATATTAAGTCTCGGTAGAACCAAGCCTCCAATAAGTATGGTAATACTTTTAAAAATAAACCCATTGCAAGGTATATGCTATACAAAAAATGTATGCGCCGTCCCTCCTCCCATCACCCACCTACGACACGTCGCCAGCGATGCAGTCAGAGATTTTAATGGAAGCGTAGCGGTATTATTGTCACCTTCTCGATGGCAAGATATTTGTTCCAAAAAAGCCCACTTAAATATGCCCCATTTGTAGTCAAAGACCCAAGGACGCGGGGCCTCTTATCGTTAAAACGGGTGTCCATGAAAAGGCCCAGACCTTTGTTTAGTTCTGCTCTAGTGTGACGCACAGTAGGTTCGACAGCTCATGGACTGTGAAAATAAAAAAGCGTTGAACTAGAACATACTATTATTACTATTAACCCCCGGCAGGTAGTCATTATTCGACTGTCTCCGCGGCTTCATGTATGTATGATGTGACAGTTCAATTGTTACAGGGGAAAAAAAATACGACATAGAAATAACAAGCCGCAAGACAAAACAATAATAATCTCTAAACTCTAAATTTTGTATTGAAACATAACAAAAAGAGATATAAACAACGAAGGATGTTGAGATAAAAAACATACATCTTGAAAGAGCATAACATTTATAACAAATACATTTTGTAGACTAGTGTCAAGTAACACCACGCATTTTAAATTAAGTAAGATAAGATAAGAAGATAAGAATGGGCATTTCTTATGGCGCTTCTATCCATGCTATTAAATTAGCATGCTCAGTGCCGCAGTGCGCTCTTAGTCGCCTTCGGACCATAGGGCCGGTGAAGCAGCTTTCACCGGTTTTTGTGGCAATGAACAATATTTATTTGCCACATAGCACATTAGGTACAATAAAGTCAAAGACATAACAAGAAAATCATAACATCGGTAAATAATATAAAATGTTATAGGCAACGACATACTAGAGGAATATGTGGCCAGCAAAATGCCCAGTCGTCTTTACTTTACCCCCCCCCCTCTCCCCACAACTAAATTCAGGCACCCATAAGAGCTGGGTAGACTCAGAGACACCCTCGAGTTCAGAGAACAAATCCTAGCCTTCACCAGGATTCGAACCCAGAACCGTCGGAACGTCAGTTGAACGCGCTGCGGCCCGACCACCGTGTTTCACATCATATTTTAAATTCGCCTTGTATATTTCTAAGGTTTAAAGATCATCAGAACAGCAATGTAGATATTTAGTACCAGAATGTTCATAAAAGTATACAGTAAGTAAGTAAATCAAATACCAGCCGTTGATCCATAGGGCCGGCGAAGAAGCGTTCACCAGTTTCCGTGGCCTACGGCATACTAAAGGATTGTGTGGCCAGTACATTGCCCAGCCGCCTCTTCTTTTACCCCCCAACTAAAGTCAGGCACCCACCAGAGCTGGGTAGACACTCATGGACACGCCAGCAGAGCGGCAGGGATTGGTCGGCGGCAGGGCTAGAGCCCGGGGCGGTTTTCTTGACAGTCCTGTGTACTACCCGTATGACCAAACGGCCCTCGACGCTTTCCATTCATTTATGAAGTATTCTAAGATTTTTTAAGAAATGTTTACTTGTTTCACAATTTTTCCTGTTCTTGTTGTTGGACTTTTTTTCTTGTCAAGTATTAATGGCGACATTTCTGTTTTAATTGTTTCCATAATTAAATCTAAGCAAAACTATCCCCAATTTCAGGTCTATCAAAAGGAATAATATGTTTTCATTTTCTCTTTGTCAAAAAAAAAATCAACAACTCGCCTGTAATCAAGATAACTGATATATTTTTAACACAAATTGGACATTAAAATGATTTCATTAGTCGAGCTGTCTTTTGTGAAATATTTACGGAGTACGCTTAGTCTAAAAGCAGCGGTTCCCAGCCTGTGGGTCGCGACTAACTCGCGACCCCTTTGTGGGTCGCGACTAACTCGCGACCCCTTTGTGGGTCGAACGACCATTTCACGGGGGGGCGTCTAAGACCACATGAGTACAAATACAATTTTTTTCGCTGATCTTAGGAACCGAGACACTTACTTAATCTGCTTTCTTTGAGTAACATGACACTGAACCAGATAAATAGATTACGATGATAAATTTTGTAAAAGAACACTTACAATTTTAACCCTTCCCGTACCAACCTACTTCTATCTATGCTGCCTTCAGTTCCGCTATA
Source organism: Anisus vortex (assembly GCA_949126835.1). Lineage (NCBI taxonomy): Eukaryota > Metazoa > Mollusca > Gastropoda > Planorbidae > Anisus > Anisus vortex. The sequence goes on along the minus strand of OX421496.1, from coordinate 44,524,276 downwards.
TACGCGCCCGGGACTGTAAGGGATAAGGTAGCAACGAAAATAATTGTATGCTTCGGGGTCACCACAGCATTTCGAGCTGTATTAAGGGGTCGCGGGCGTTGGCAAGGTTGGGAACCACTGGTCTAAAGTTAAAAAGAGTTTCATTTGTTAGACGTGTCCGAAAATAGATACAGCTGTCGTACAACTACCATTAAGTGGTTATTACAAATTACTGTGGACCAACCAGACCAAATAATGACAAAAAAAATAAATTAAATAAAAAGTCAAAGAAATAAACCCATGACAAAAACAGTGATTACTCAATCAAATTAAACTCATCAGCATAACCTTTATGGGTCTCTGCATGACTCTCTCTAGAGCAGGGGTCGGCAACCAAAAGACACGCGTTCCAAAACTTGGTAAGCAAAGCGATTTTCAATGGCACGCAAGAGACCTCCAGAGGTTTTTTTTTTATTGAAAAAAAAACAAACTGTTTCGGGTTCTGAATGAAGAAAACTGACTGTTAAAGCCGATGTTTCTGAATGACACAGTGACACATTTAAGTGAGTTGAACTTGCATTTACAAGGACCACTGGAATAGATTTGCATTGAAACTGGGCATATCTTGGGTGAAATTTCAAAACATTTAACTACATGTACATTTCTTTATTATGGCACATATTTTAAGTTAAATAGTTGGACTTTTTTCAGAAGTACATCGAAGCGGAGTTTTCTAACAATTTTTTCATACCACATCAAGCCTAACTGGTTTGATCTTACTAGAACTTTCTTAGATGTAGATTTAACTTGGGGGATATTGGCGATTTTAAAATGCAGCAAGTTGAATTTAAAAAAAAATGTGTATCCAAATATGCCCATTTGCGAAAATAATCTGGAAGGAAGCTGCTATTCTTAACTTTCAGCTTTTGGTTCAAAGCACACTTGTGAACAGATATTATTGCACATGAAACATGTTTTAAGCATAAAAAGAGGTCACCTACAATTGACCACTCAGAAGTGACATTATATCATTAGCAAAGCATTCAAGACAATGCGCTCATTAATGGATACAGACTAATTACATTTAAAATAGTTTTTATGCTCATCTTCTTTAATTAAACATAAATATAAACAATTCTAAAAAAAAATTCATTTGTATTATTAATTTAATCTATATAAGAGATTTTTTTAATAGCACTATTATATTATGTAATTTATGTAATGATTAATATTTAAAATATAAACTCCTTAAATGGACAAACAATTAATGCAGTAAATGTTTATTAACAGCTGTTTAATGTAAATTATTTTAATCTTATAATAATTAAATCTCCTAAAGAATATTATAATGTTGGATTTATATAAAGAAATAATAATTAGTCAGTAATATTTGTTATGTTACTAAACATCACTTGTTTGGCATCACTAATGAATCAAATGTCTTGAAATGTGAACAAGTTTTTTTTTAAATTTAGGGAGATACGTAACCAGTTTTTTTTTAGCTAATATTTCTAATATGATTTTTTTTTCTTTTATAAAACCATAAATTGCAAAATTTACAACTTTAAAATGATTAATTTGTAAAAAGTATTTGAAAATTATATAATGTTATTTGACTGAAGAATGTGTATGTATATATTCAAACATTTGATTAACTACCCAGTTTGTATGATTACAAATTATTTTTTCCGGTCAAGGATAGTATTTCGACGTTGATCAATTGCATTACTTCTAAATCACATAAAAGTACTTCCCAGTTAAACTGAGATCAAAATATAAAAAACATTTGCATGTGTTAGATCCTCATTTTCATTAACAAATAACTGGATAATCACAAACACATTAATTTTGTATTAAATATAAGACGCTTTAACGATTTTCTCTTTAAATCTCCTTTGCTTTTTGGCCCAGGTCTTGCTAAGGAGGTATGTAAACCCTTACAGTCGCGGGCGCGTATATAGCGGAACTGAAGGCAGCATAGATAGAAGTAGGTCGGTACAGGAAGGGTTAATTGTCATATAAAAATAACTAAAAAATGTATAATAGAGCAGGTTGACTTTTAGGCTGTTGGCACGCTGAATGATTTAGCAATCCTAGTTTGGCACACTGTTAGCAAAAGGTTGCCGACCCTGCTCTAGAGTATTGCCAACACAGGTACCCATCAGTACGCCCCTGAAATGAGGAGAACCCACCCCCTCCCCTGAAGACAAACATTGCGGAGCGGAACCAGGCGGAGATCACTTACATAACAAGCGTGAATCCAGGGGCTCGTATTCTACGTCACACCCTTCCCGTGTTCGTTACGCTCTGACCAATTGTAATGGCGTCATCAATTAATGTCATTGACGACGCTCGTTACTTGCTACAGTTTTGATGACGTCATCATTTAATTTCATTATACTAACGCTTTTGTGAGTTTGTTTGTGTTTCCCAATGGCGTGAAAAAACAACATTTTTAATTCAACTCCACGGACCCCTACCGGCCCAATTAATAGGTATCCTTGTGAATTTTCTAAGACTGGCGCATTCCAGATAAATGAAACTACGCTTAATCTAATTAGGTAAAATAAAAATCCATAAGCAGCCCGGACACGGGGAAATAAGATTAGGAGTGTTACGAAAGATACAAGAATGCCCAAGACTATGTATACCATATAACGGTTTAGGCGTCGACTGATGGAGCGATTCAAAGATATCCAGAAATCACGCAGAAGTCAATTGAACGAACAATTCAAAATACAATTTAGCTACAAGTATAAAGTATCCCGTCGGCCGGTGAAGCAGCGTTCACCAGTTCCTGTGGCCACGGCATACTAGGTGATTGCGTGGCCAACACTATGCACAGCCGCCTTTACTTTACCCCAACTGAGGTCAGGTACCCGTCACAACTGGGTAGACTCAGGGACACCCTCAAGACCCGGGAACAAAATCCTAGCCTTCTAAAGGATTGGAACCCAGAATATGCATATAAGTACTCGTTTGTTTCCGAGTGGCATCCGGGCATGGAATGGGTTGCCTGAACAAACCAGGAAAACCAATAAACTTAAAATCACTAATCAAAATGCTAGACTGGACTCAAACCACGGATGAGCGTTAGGACGTAATAATCTTCTTTATAAAAGGAACATCTGTAATATATCAGATAAACTTGATGAATGTAAATATTCACTTGTAATAAACTTCACATTTGTGATCTAAACATGTTATAGTTATTAGTATCTCAGTGGGTTTTTCTAAAGTCTGGGTTCAAAGAAACTAATGTCTGGTGGTAACATTAAAATTTTACAATCCTGTTACAAATTGTAACAAAAAAAAAAATACTTTTCAAAAAAGCTTAGTGTCAAATTTAATTTTGTGTGACTCTTTCGTCCACATTAGGATTATTGCAGTAAACAGACAACAGGATTTTGTCTGACGCATTAGTTTGACGCGCCGAGTCAGTAAATTTAAGGTGTCACTAACAAGTTGTAACATCCAGTCTCAGCGACGGTACCCTAATCCTTTTTGCTCAACTGAGAACGTAAATTCTCAGAGTACGTATATATTTATTATTTAAAAAAAAAATAGGGGGCAAATTGTTGTCTAAAAACCTGGTGACCTCCTGAAATGTCAGTGTCTAGTATGTTGTGGTCATTTTTTTTTTCAAGTGTGGGGAAATATTGGAACTAGCATACGACTCATGACCGTAACTTTTATTTTGGTAGAGCGTTTTAGAAAAAGGCGGTATGTGTTAGAAGTGATGGATAATTTTGGGTTCTGGTATTTGAAATCACGTGACTTTATTATTTTATTTTTACAAGAATATGGGTTAGTTTTGGAGACCATTATCTTATCTTATATAATACGGACGCTCCTTCTATAAAGAAGATTATTGCGTCCTACGCTCATCCGTGGTCCGAGTCTAGTCTTGCATCTTTATTAATGTTTTAAATGATGTT